>JADPWL010003234.1:0-93150 GCA_019059595.1 Marasmia exigua | reverse complement strand
GATGTCAGTGGACTCATCCAACTTGTACGCAAAAAAAAAACACCTCACTAACTCTTAATTTTTCAATCAACGTTAATTTAATGTCGTTTGATATGTCATTAATTCGACGTGAAATCGTTTCTGCCGGATGCAGGTATTTTTTCAATATCTTTAGCTGCTTCTTGGCTAATCATAATCTTGACAACTTCTTTGCAGACCGGTAAATTTAAAGTTTCAGCGAGAGAGTGCGGCTTTTTAGCTTTAACTAACATGTTAGCAATCACGTAGCTTGCTTTTTGTGCTTTGTCTGAGGTTTTGAAAGATGAACTCATAAGATTTACCTGCTTCTTAGATTGGTCCTTCAAACGTTGAAAATACGCTTTGTCTTTTTTGGGCTACTGATGGGTGTTTAGTAGTTAAATGTCGTATTAGTTTACTGGGCACCATTGCATTATTACCCAAAGTTTCTCCGCAAACAAGACATTTTGGGGTGGGACAAGATTCGTCTCCGCAATATGTAAAGCCGTAACTTACGTAGCTTTCATCATATTTTCGATTAACAATTTTGGTTTTTTTTTTCGTTGACTCTGTTTCTTCTTCATTAGTTTCACTTGAAAAGCTTACAGTACGTTTAAGAAATTTATCCATTATAATGTTTATTTGGTACTAAGAACAATTATGTTCGTGGCGACAGAATAAGCGGCGAAACAAAAGCGTACGGTGAAGTTAAACGGCGCAGTTACACTGACCAGTGAGTAGAGCGGGCGGCGGGCGCGGGGACTGCCGTCCCCCCGCATCAGCCGCCCGCCGCCCGCGCCAAACGAAACAAAATGCGACACTCGCGTGATTTGCAGCTGTGTAGGTATTTTCCTTCCGTCCGTCTTTTTAACTTTATGAAATATCTAACCTTATTTTTCCAAGGCACACCAACTAATGATCACGGTACACCAGTGTGCCGCGGCACACACTTTGCGGAACACTGGTCTATATATTAATAATATATGAATAATAATTGATGACCGGTGATGAGATATTTCCTTTGTATAAATACGATTTAAACAATTTAAGGTTATGTGTTTGTTTTTGTTAGTGTAATAGTGTTGTTAAATGGTATTGTTTCCAGGAGATGTTATTAAAATAAAAGAATTATCTTAGAAACACTTAGGGTTTATTCCTTTTTATAATAGGCACGATGACAGCAAGTAAATTTCATTGAAATAATTTGTGTGTATAATATACCTAAATGCTTGATCATAAATCACTGGTTCTTTTTTTATTTAAAAGCAGGATTAGTATTTTATTGATAAAATAAAATCACAAAATATGACCATCCGCCATTAAATGTTGAACGCCAATCAGAGCGCGTGACGTCACGTTAGAGTTCTTAGTCTTTGTTTACATGTAATTCAGTACAGAATATAATATTTTTCGTTAAATACGCTGTTTTATTTTGTTTTTAACTCCAATATACACATATTAAGATGCACTGAGTCATGGAGCAAGGATTTATAAAGGCTTCCAGCGCAAATTTGCCAAGAATTGATTTGATAATGCTAGGAACGTTTCTGGGATCAAACAAAGACTTCATTTCAGCAGAATTTAGAAATGTTAAGACTTCCATGTAAGTACCCTATATTAAACAGTTAATCAGTTATTTAAATCATAAAAATAAGTGCTTACAAAGCACAGCGATTGTACCAATTGCAGTATTATATCTAATGTTACATTTGAGGTTATGTTTATATTAAATAATTCTTTTTGCAACTAAATATTTACCATTTCTTTATTTATTTCAGGTCCGCTAGAGCAGGGTTTCCCAACCTTATTTTCGTCGAGCCTCCCCGCATTAAAAATAACATTTTTCATGCCCCCCCATTTTGCAGTAGGTACAATAAAACTAGCATTATTTCAAAAACATTTATTTGTTTTGTAACTTCTACAAAATTAAATCCGATTTTTTTTCTTTAATCAACGTAATTTATAAGATCTTATAATTAGAATACTGTGAGAGAAAAAGAGATAAATACTAATGAGATACTTGAGCTTGCATTCTCTGTACCAGTTGGTCGATCCTAGGTTCAGTTTTTGCCAGAGCTATCATTAGGTCACTATCGACCGCAAGACGATTTCGCTGCTTAGTTTTTATTAAAACCAGAGCAGAAAAACCAGTCTCGCACAAGTAAGTTGATGAAAAGGGAAGAAGTGTTCGCAAAGCAAGAGAGGCAACTTTGGAATTTACTAGGAATCGCTTGACCCAAAATTTCTCCAATGTCAAAAGATGGAAGTCATCTTTCATAGTCGAATCGGCCTTCATTTCTAAAAATTCTTCCTGAACTTCTTCTGGTAATTTTAAAACATCGACAACAAATGGGTTTCTGGTCATGTGCCATATTGGTGACTCTGAATTAATGTCCCGATAATATCGGTGAAATTCATCTTCCAGCGTTTGCAAATGCGTTTCTATTTCAGCTTTCAAATCTTCGGCCAGTTTTTTATTTTTTATTGTTTCGAATAGCCGTGAAAAACATATAAAATTTTCAGCAGACACCTTTTGTTTCCAAAGTTGAAGCTTTGATATGTACCCTTGAATATGGTCATAATTACTTATTATGGTGCCATTTTTGCCTTGAAGCTTCAAGTTAAGTTGATTCAAGGCTTCAAACATATCAGTCAAATAAGCCAACCGGCATTGAAATTCTTCATTGTTAAACATTTGCAAAAGATCATTTCTTTCTTTGAACTCAAGAAAAAGCGTAACCTCTTCTTTCAATTCATAAAGACGAGCCAACATGTTGCCCTTAGACAGCCAACGCACTTGTGTGTGGAATAGAAGGACTTTATGATCAGAATCGAGATCCTCGCAAAGTAAAGTAAATAATCGACTGTTCAAAGCGCTGCTTTTGATGGAATTTATGATCTTTATTGCTGATTCCAAAGTTTTTAGTAATTTTTCTGGCAATGTTTTGGAAGCCAAAGCTTGTCGATGAATAACACAATGTGTACTAATCATCGAAGGATTCTTTTCCTTGAGTTTTTGAGCTAAGCCCGATCGAAGGCCTATCATTGCAGGGGCGCCATCTGTGCAAAGTCCAATAAGTTTATTCCAATCCAAATTATTTTTTGCGATGAAGTCAGATATTGAATTGAAAATGTCTTCCGATTTAGTGCCTGCAGTTAAAGATTGAGAGTACAATATCTCTTCTTCAATGTTGTCTCCGCTGACATAACTAACATAAACTATTAACTGTGCACAATTAACGATGTCGGTGGATTCATCGCAACTTATGGCAAAAAATGGTGACAATTTTACTTTGTTAATTATTTGTGACTTTATGTCTTCTGCAATATCATCGATTCTACGTTTGACCGTGTTATTCGAAAGGGAAATTGATTTCATTTTTTGCTCTGATTCTTCTCCTAAAATTATCTGCGTGGCTTTTAGGACACATGGTTTTATTAATTCCTCACCAATAGTGTGTGGTTTCTTTTGCTTTGCTATCAATAAAGCTATTTCAAATGAAGCTTTAAGATGCTGTGATACACCTTTATTATAACTTCCTGACTTATCCAATCGCATGCGCTTAAGTGATTCTGCTTTAGAAAAAAAAAACTCTTTCGACTTCGAAATCAGAGTCGGATGTTGCTGGTTCAAATGCCTTTCAAGGCGATTGGGCCTCATACTATCATTACTTAAAACTTTCATACATATCACACACTGAGGTAATTGCAACTCGTCTTTTTCTATGAAGGTAAATCCAAACTTAATGTAATCTTCTGAAAATTTCCTCTTTTTCGCTGCCATTTCGCATTCGTATCTGAAACAGTAAAAAATATTTTAACTAAGTACCTATCTAGCTTTGAATTAAAAAAAGGGTAAAATATTAAAGGAACTTTAAAAAAACGTGCAGTGACGGGTGGCTAACCACATCACCTATGTGCATTCGATTTTCACATTCCCTTCTAATTGATGTAGGTAATTGAAAATATTGTGTCAATACAAAAGATTGGGATGCTTTAGTTAGGGTAGTATACTATTCTTTTAACGTGACTGTAACACACATTGGCACTAAATAACAATTAATTGTTATAACTTTATGAATGAAAACTCCCGAGAGCCCAAGTATACGCGTGTCTGCCGAATTATCAATTTAATAAACAAATAAAAACAGAAATTCATTAAGGTTTCAAAGTACTCAAACTTACCTGTTAACTGTGATAAGCAATAATGTCACACACTACAAATAGATGACTGCGCAGATTTAAATAAAAAAACGTTTGGCAATTGTGTACGTATGAAATAAACGTGATACTCGTACGGTGATAAATTGTCAATGATGGATATAGTTACGTACGCGGGTGGGACGGGATGCGCGGGGAGTGCACTCAGGTTGAAGCTGAGCTGTGACTTGTCGAAACTTGTCAAACACCGATTTCCGACGCAGCGTTTTGAAACGGTGTCCGAGTGATGGTGTTTACTTAACACATTTAGTTAATTTTTTCTTTAGAAAACTCAAACGTCTCGCGCCCCCCTTGACATCCCTCTACGCCCCACCAGGGGGGCACGCCCCCCTGGTTGGGAAGTCCTGCGCTAGAGCATCTTACGGTGATGATGCTGTAAGCTATGTTCAGCTCAAACGCGAAGGAAATTTGTGCACAATAAAAGCTCAAATCTGCCCAGAACATAGAGTACATGGAAAGTTGTATGGAGTGTCTTTGGTAGTCGACGAACAGGAAGAAACAGTAAAGTCAGCAGAATGTCATGATTGTGTGGCTTCCCAAGGAGGCTGCAAACATGCCATGGCATTCTTAATGTGGGTTCATCGTAGGAGTGAGGATCCGTCTTGCACATCGATAGAGTGCTATTGGATGAAATCCAAGCTTTCCAGAGTTGGAAGTACCCTTAAATACACAACTGCTAAGGAATTATCTAAGGGCAGCCTTAGCTTACCATCAAATAATAAAGTATTTGAAAAATTTTTAGAGGAAGGAAAGAGAAGAAGGCTTAACAACTGTGAATTAATTAAATACCAAAATGACTATGTTTTGGATAGATTACAAAATCTATCAATGCACAATTTAGTCCTGAAATATAAAGAAAAATCGTGTGATAAATTTTTGGAAAGAGTCATATTTTCTGATGCTGACATCAACAATGTAGAAGAAGAAACAAGGGAGCAACATGAAAGCAGGCTTTGGTATGAATTAAGATATGGCAGAGTGACCGCTTCAAGAGCCTACGAATTCAGCAGATGTAAAACCAGTGATGGCACTCTGATGGCAATAATAATGGGTGGAAAAATTCCTGATACGACAGCCATGAAACGTGGTAGAATATTGGAGGATGATGTGAGGAAAACTGTTAGTGCCAACCTGGGGAAAAAAATTAAAGTATGTGGTTTAATGTTATCCAAAAACTATCCCATGCTAGCAGGTTCACCAGATGGGATCTGTGAAAATAATAGTATCATTGAAATTAAGTGTCCTATGAGTGAAAAATCTGTGAAAAGTTATGTAAATAATGGGAAACCAACCCAAAAGTTTTATGTGCAAATGCAACTTCAAATGTTACTTACAGGGCATAAAAAAGGCTACTTCTGTGTTGCTGACTGCAACTACAGTGCCAATAAGAAAGTACATATAATGGAAATTGTCTATGATGCAAAATATGTATCAGATTTTCTTAAGGTTATAGTTCCTTTGTGGAAGGATAATGTATATCCAACATTGTATAAAAGTGTAAACGAATAAAAAGCCAGTTTATGTTGTAAAGACGTTTGTTTTATTTTTTATAAGATAAACTTCAGCTATTAATCAGATATTATATACACATACAATATTAATATTCACCTATATTTAGTTATATCTGTTTTTCCTGAAATAGTAATAAAGAGCTAGCAATGATTTCTAGAGAGCAGTTTACAGGTTAAAAGTTATTGTCAGTTCTATAGCTGTAGTAATAACAGACATAACATTGTATACATACCACACAAACTGGTTAAAACTTAATAAGTATGTATGTATTTACAAAAAACATATATAAATACATATAAGGAGTAGATCATTCTTATGTATTTATTTAATCAAAGAATCTTGCAAGTTAATCAATCCACAGGAGATAGTAATGACATCATCTAGAACTTTGACAAGATTAAGATTTACACATGCATGCGGCTTTAACATACTGAATTCACGTAACCGTCTAATCACTCTCTCAACATGAATTCTTAAGCTTGCGATTTTTTTTGTTTCCCTTGCCTCATGTTTTGATAGCTTCGTACCGGTTGCCACACTTGGAGGTCTTACTAAGTGGACTCCCTGTTTTCTCAAATATTGTTCGACATGTTTAAACCCCCTGTCAGCCATCACACACATACCTGGTTGCAAACACTTTATGAAATCGCAAGATTCAACCAAACATGTGTCAGTAATTCTTCCTCCATATCCTGGAGAAATATAATTCACTAATCCATTAGGAGTACAAGACACAAGATACTTGATGGTGTTACCTTTCTTATATTCGGACCATGTGAGAGATTGGTGCAATGCTTTTGAAGGCTTTTGTATCTCAATTTCCAAGCAGTCTATAATACAACTTACATTATAATATTTATGCCTAAAGGCCATAGGCAATCTTTTTCTTATGGAATCTTTATCTAATGCAACAAGAAAAGGTCGCATCAAACTAGCTATCAGCGGTATATTTTTCAGAAATATCTTGCTGGCATATGTTGGAGAAATAGAAAAATCATCAGAAAGCTCTCTGAAACTGTTATTTAATCTAATTTTCTTTAAACACATTAGTATATAGTGTGTGGGAATATTTAACTGTTTTTCAATCAAGTCTATTAGATAATAACAACTTTTAGGAACTCCAATGTAAGACTGTGGGTTATTCACTATTTTTCTGCATTGTATATGACAAAATTCTTGATGCCTCTTGTTTCCTATCATCTTCAAGCAATTCACTGCAGTCTGAAGATGATTTAATTTTTACAGATGTCACTGATGGGGATTCAGTATGCCCCAAAGACGGTGTATATGAAATATCACTGTCAGAATCAGCCTGAATACCTATTAATTTCTTGGTGCATTTCTGTAAGGTAGACGTTGATGATTTGGCAGTTTTGTCACTTCTGATTTTAAATGGTGAAGTAAAAGCAGATCGACAAAAAGGCCTTAACGGTGATGTCATCTGATCTGCAGAATTTGATTCTGTCTGAACAGCTTTACTTCTGAACTTATTAGTCATATACACCTGAATAGATTTATTTGACATCTTAGGTGCATCTTGTGTAATATTTTCCTGCATGGCTGATGTTCCCGGTGAAGGGTCTTCAAGTTCTAGCTGTTCTGTAGCAAAACTTGTGGTTGTTAATTCTTGCTCAAATTCTTCAATTACTTCTCTTCTTTGCTTTTTCACGATGTATTGTCTTTCGTTTGCGTCGGAAGTTCGTTTTCTTCTACCAGGTTGACATTCAAATTTTAAGGGAACGCACCCTCGTTTCATGTGAATTTGCGACACTGACCCCATCACGTGATACTCCATGTAATTTTCCATGTCATTTGGCAACTGAAAATGAAATAAAATACCTTTATTATAATAGCTCATTGAAGTTGTGACTAAGTAAGAAATTCTTAAACTCCTAAAAGTTTGTTAAACAATCTTTACACCATGTAATAGTGGTCACATTTACTAAAAGATCATCAAATCAAATCTACAAACTAAAAAAGTAAATAATACTTACGTCAAAGTGATCTTCACAAAAATAAAGCTGAGTAGTGGGTGAAATTCCTTTCAAATCACGTCTCGCAAGTTTAAGCCACTTATTTCGTACTGTCTTGTTGAAAGGAACAAAGATAAATGACTTTTCAGGAGTTTTGATGGACGAGTTAGTACACAGAGGGACGGAACACCATCTATATGCTTTCGAATTCATATTTAAATTGTAAAATTTCGAAATTAATCAAAGGTGCATCACAATGTTTACAACTGTCGAATGATTTCTGTACAGCTGTACTCTACAGTGACGTCACACGTGACGCCATGACACTTTAAAGTGTTTTAGTGCAAATTTCTAATTTATGAATTAAAAAGTAATTTTTAAGCACTAAACTGTAATTTTCGGCGGAAATATTATGTTTGTTGTAATTAATATTTGTTTCTGAGTGGTATAGTACAGTTTCGCAAAATTTGTCATCATGCCTATTCCTTCACCTTGTTCGTACGTCTTGACACCAATGATCATTCCCATTGATGCTCAACTACATTCTTGTTGTCTGTAGCTAGCCACATGCAATTGCCATACATTTATAGGTTAAGTTAGATGTCAACATTGTGACTCAGGTACATTATTTTATTCTCTGTACTTGTCGATTACGTTTGGTTAGCTACGTTTAACAGATTATAAATATTACTATTTGCGTATGGTTATTACATCATACCCCTTTCAAAGAACTTAAAAAAAAAACGAAAAAAAAATGATTGTTTAGCAACCAATCATGTTACAGTTACAGAGATATACGAAATTTTACATACTAAATATTGACAACTTAAAACTGTATTTTCCCTTTCTTTTCTTATTATGTATGACCTATTAATATCTATCTTACATTTAAAATAATATGTTTATTTTCACCGTACTGCACACTCATACCTTATTATCAGATTATTGAGGTCGAATATGATAAGAAGTTCTAATGTACACACATCCATTACAATCTTTAATACTGTACGATCTATAATTATTGTTAGTTACAATAGTGCCCTGAATCCATTCCTTTTGGGGATCTTTTTTGAACCAAACTTTTTGATTTATTTTAAAGCTGTCCTTTTCTTTTACCTTTTTATTGTAATTACTTATGTTTCTATCTATAGTCTTATTCATTTCAGTCTCAACATTACAATTTAACTTTGGCTGTAAATATTTATAACTAGAAGGTAACTTTGGTTTCAGATTCCTACACATCATTAGCTGTGAGGGTGTAAATTGTGTGCCACAAACTGGTGATGACCTGTATTGTAGTAGGGCTATTCTTAAGTCAGTTTTATCTTCATTACATTTAATTAGCATTCTTCTAGCTATTTGCACTCCACGTTCTGACATACCGTTTGATTGTGGGTATCTGGGGCTGGAATAATTTAACTTAAAACCCCATTCATCAGCAAATTTCCTACACTAAAGAGAGTCAAATGGAACATGATCCGAATAGAAACAGTCAAACTTTTCACCTTCCTCTTGATTTCTGTTATTAAAGTTGAAGGTATTTATGAGCTCATTTTGCTTAGGTTCAAAGTATGCATCTTTTAGGAGATCTTGGTATGATGGGGTTTCTTCACTTTTCTTTAAGATGTTGAAATATATATTTTGACCTTCTTGCCCGATGCAGTTTAGTAAGATTGCTGACTTTCTTTTTTCAGATACTCTCTCCAAACCTGCTGCTAATATAAATACGGCAAGTTGTTGCTTAAAATTTCTCCATTTTATGAGCATATCACCCACTGCATCGAGTTGCAGTGGCTGAGGCATCTTAAATTCCAGGGGAGAGGCCATTTCTTCAATTACTTCATTTAGCATTTCTTTCTTGAGGTTCTTGAGTTGATCAATTGTTATTTTATCTCTTAGTTTAAAGTAATGTTTTAGGTTATCTGGTATATTTTTATCTGGCCAGCCATTCTGTGTGAAAACACTTAACTTTGAAAGCTCTACATCCTTGGATGTTTCGGATGTTAGTTGTTGTTTTTGTTCATCAGTACATTGCAAATAATTTGCTAAGCCTATACAATGTATTACTTCAAACATGTACGATTGTTCATCATCATTTTCATTTAACAAGAATGTAGTTGAGCATCAATGGGAATGATCATTGGTGTCAAGACGTACGAACAAGGTGAAGGAATTATAAAAAGGAATAAACCCTAAGTGTTTCTAAGATAATTCTTTTATTTTAATAACATCTCCTGGAAACAATACATGGCGCAGTCGGTAGGATACGAACCTACGCTCCCACAGGGAATCTGATTTCCAATCAGTCGGTAGGATACGAACCTACGCTCCCACAGGGAATCTGATTGGAAATCAGATTCCCTGTGGGAGCGTAGGGTGCGCCATGTATTGTTTCCAGGAGATGTTATTAAAATAAAAGAATTATCTTAGAAACACTTAGTGTTTATTCCTTTTTATAATTTCTTCACCTTGTTCGTACGTCTTGACACCAATGATCATTCCCATTGATGCTCAACTACATTCTTGTTGTCTGTAGCTAGCCACATGCAATTGCCATACATTTATAGGTTAAGTTAGATGTCAACATTGTGACTCAGGTACATTATTTTATTCTCTGTACTTGTCGATTACGTTTGGTTAGCTACGTTTAACAGATTATAAATATTACTATTTGCGTATGGTTATTACATAAATGGCGGTAGTGTTGGAGTTGATATTATCGATACTTTGAAGATTATCGATCTATCAAGTGTTAATTTTTGTTATTATGTTTCAGTTCAAAAAACACAATAGTGTTGGCCAACTCAAGGCATTTAATGGAAGATGATCAACCCCAAGCATCAACATCGAAAATTTCAGAAGATCGTGATGATTGCTCTAGTGTAACCACATTAACAAGTATGGACTCGGAGACTGCAAGGGAGCTATGTCTGAGCAATTCAATAAAGAATGCGTTTGAACGAATTTCATCTAATAAAGGTAAATAAATAGATATTTAATTAAATATTAGCAAAATAATATTAATACATATAGTATTAGTGTTAAAGAAAAAAATATAAATATTTAATTTAATATTACATGTATTAAAATTGAGTTTTATTTTTAGCTGGTGGTACGAAGTATAACAGAATTGTTCAAGCATTGATATTTTTTATCTGTCAAGATATGCGTCCATTTAATATAGTTGAAGGTGAAGGCTTTTTACGACTTGTAAAAGAACTGGAGCCTACTTTTAAAGTTCCTGGCGCAAAGTATTTAAAGAAAATGACTACCGAAAAGTACGAAGCTTGTATAACTATTTGTAAGTCCAAATTATCCAAGATATGTGAGCGAGCGGGTGGCGCGGGCGGTGGTGGGGCGAGGCGGCGGCGGCGAGAACTCACGCGTACATACAGCTCGCGCGATGAGTCTTTGTCTTTGACCGCAGAGTGGAGGGGATACTGCGCATGGGTACCGCCAATCATAGCATTCGATACCCAATTTTTGACTTCTGCGCAATAACGGTCAAAGCCAAAGACTCATCGCGCTAGCTTGTAGTCCGGGCCCGCGCCCCACACCACACAATTTTTTGAAAAATATTTTTGCAAACTCACCTCCTACGGACCCCTGATACACCTGCTACGGACCCCTAAGGGGTCCGTGGACCACACTTTAAGAAACCCTGCTCTAGGGCATTCGTGGTCCTATGGCGTTGCCCGGCGCAGCTCAACACATTTGGCGACTGCTTTGGGTACCATTCTTTTTCAAAATATGTTCTTATCTTCGGAGTATCAGGCGCTGCTTGCAGAATATATTCCCAAGCACCTGAATTAAAATAAATACTCGTTAAAAGGAGAAAACTCTTTCTCATACAAACTGAGGCTTGGATGTGTATGGCTAGAAATTGGTCACCAAATAGAATACTTCAAAAGATTATATTTGCCTAATTTTCACAGCTGAATGCTATGGCCAAATATGTTAAAATCTTGCATGAATATATTGGAGGTTATGTGTCAATTGTTGCCGTACCTACCTGAATTATGGTATTTGTAGACCGTATTTTATTAATTTGATGGATTTTAAATCCACGGACGTGTGCTATGGTCAGATTTGGCTAGAAGACTTAGGTACCTACTGCTGCAGTTGTGCACTGCCCCCATCTTGGCAGTAGGTTGGTAGGACCTACGTATGCGCAAGTTGGGTGCGCAACTGCAGCACGCTACGCTGCGTACTACGCAAGAGTGCATGCTGCACTAATGCTTTTTAGAGTAAGCGTGTGTTGAAGCGCCACAGGCTCACGCCCCTACACCGTCTCGACGTTCGCTTACACATGAGCGCGTGCGCGGGCCCTGTTTTATAAAGAGTGAGATTCAAGCAACTTGGTCACTCGCGCATGTTCTGTGGAAGTTGCGTGTTTAAAGGTATGGTTTATATTCATTGGCACTATGCGGTTTGACAATTTATCCAAGTTGACAATTAGGCCAAGTTGCTAGAATCAACATTTGATTATCTTGGAAGGTTTGGTTTAAATAAAAAGTATTCATGGTGTTTAATTAATTTATTATTCTTCCAGGTCATCGTGATCATAAAATATTAATATTGAGTCGAGGAATTGTGCAGGAGGAGCGATGTTTTCTTGGTGCCGTGCCCATCCAAGATACCATATAATACTCATGGTATGGGCACAGCAACCAACTGTCCGCTTTCCAACAATGCAGTTGCAACAATACTGTACTATTGCTTCTCTTCCACGTAAAGAGCTGTCAACTAAAATATATACAAACTAAGTTTTATGACTAATATGCCTTGATTTTATCCTTCCTCTTAACAACCATGTGGTATTAGACGCTGACAGCTCTTGCAGTAGGTCATCGTCTACCTCCCTGCATACTTCTATGATATACGAGCCATTTGCCCTTACATGTTCGCCATAGTAGGAACGTGGCTGTTTGTCCTCTTTTGATAATTATAATTGGAACTTTTTTGTACATAAACATATGTTCCGTCTAAAATTACTATGGGCATTTCATCCCCATTATCGTCATAGCCAAATAATTCCTTGGGCAGAAGGAGGTTTCTCCGAACTATTTCCTGTCTGTTAATATGATTTATGCCCAAATGATGTGGCGCAAAATACTCATACAATAGGCTTCGAGCTTTACCCAACTTCGTATTTAAAGTGGTTTTGGGTATTTGGAGTAATGTTGCCAATCTATCTGTTGAATCTCCAGTCCTGAGTTTAATTAAATATGCAGCCAATGCTGTATTACCCCTTTTAAGGCTTCAAAACTGAGGCACTTCCTCCAATATTTGCCTGAATTGATTTTTATTGAAGCCGACCCAATGATAAAATACATGTTCTTCCATATTCTCAATATTTTCGAAATCTAAAAAATTCGGACTAACATCTTTTAGTGATAACATATCCTGAATATGATTAGCGTTAAAAGTATTAATAATGTTATCAGTTATTTCATTTAAAAAATCCCAAGATGTACATGTTAAATGGAAATCGCATAATCTGTTATTTGGAGGTACATAATAATTGTACATATTCAGTAATTGGCGACGCATTGAGAGTGTAACTCGGTTTCTTTCTTGTCTTCGACAACCTACCACAAAACATCTGCTCTCTGTTTCAACAGGCCTACTATAGTCGGGCAAGACTATTGTGTTTGGAGCAGGAACAGGTACCCGTGGCACATGTTGAGGTTGAAGTGTTGGCAAAGATTCTTGAGTAGGAATGTCTTGGGAAACTGGTTCATTCACAGGAAGTCGAGCATGAGATGCAGAATCACCAGATGTAGAAGCACCAGATGTAAAAGAGCCCGATTGAAAATAGCGAGATGCCCTATTCGCTCTTAACCAGCAGGCCTCACACACGACACTGGTAGCACCCACCTAAAAAATAAAATAAGTTATTCTTTTCAACAATTTGTTCATTGCCCCACTCAATAATAATAGTTAATAGTAATCAACATGTAGAGCTAATATAAACAGAACACTATGAAAATCTCAGCTATGTTGGAATGATTATAATAGATAGTCCAAAGGAAATAGTAACTGCTAACCATCAGAGGGACCGTAAGCTTGTTTGTCAATGTGCAGGTTTGTACTTACAGTACGTGGTAGGATCCATTCTCTGATAACATTGTATATTCTACGCTCTTGCTCTGAACCAGTCCTCAGAATATGAAAACGAATTCTTCGCAGAAGGGAACGTCCGCACAGAACACATACACGGCGGTGTCCCACAGGAGAAACATCTGGTCTATTTTCAACAAGGGCGGCATTGGCCTGATTCCAGCAAGATTGGCAAATATAATCATTTTCATTTACCTGCAAGTTAAAAATAATGGGGGACTCAGTCTAGTTAACAAAATGCTGTAAAACACCCTGAAAATAAAAAAGTGATAGTACGTACGACTAAAGACTACTGGATTGGTATTAAATTAACTTTTTTTTATGTAATAGGAGGGCATACGAGCAGACGGATCACCTGGTGGTAAGCGATAGCTCTCGCACATAGACACCCGCAATACTAATGGAGTCACAAGTGCGCTGCCAACCTTTTCCCCTTCCCCCCTTGGGCCCTCCGGTACCCTCACACACTCAGCGAACTCACTAAAAGTGAGTGTAGTGAAATACTCCCAAGGTCATCACCCAAAATATCGATCCGGCTCACCAGGAAACCTGACGGTTCCTTACCATCAAGTCTCCAGATCAGCCTACTGTACATTAAGTGGTGCCGACTAGTTGCGCCAGAAGCGTATTCCTCGGAAACCTTTCGGCATCCAGCACCAGCTGACTGCACCACGTCCAGCAGTAGTTCCAGCATCTTATATCCAGTAGTTCCAGCATCTCGTATCCAGTAGTTCCAGCATCTCGTATCCAGTAGCTCCAACTCCAGTGGTTCCGACTCTATCATACCCTGAAGGTCCCCAGTTCTGTGTTTAAGTGAATCTAAAATAGGGAAAATCTTAATCCTGTAAGTCAGTGTTTTTCAATCATTTTGACTACGCGACCCCTTTACAGATTGAAATATTTGGGTCGCCAAAATACGCCTTGTGACGTAGAAAGCCAAAGATTTTTTTTTATTATGTTAACCTAAGTACAGTTTTTACATACGTTAGTTAGTAGGACCTAACGAAAAACATTACTTAAATTCACGCCGGCCAAACTGCAGGCGACGTTGCCACACCGCATTGTCATGTGACAGTAAGAACTCCCCCCGCGCGCGCCACCCGCAATCATCTTTTGTTTCAACTCTCATCTCACTCAGAGCGCAGTCACCGATAAGTACGGACATCATTATTTTGTTTTTTTCGGTTACCTTCTCCGCGCGTTTGTAATATGGATAAATTTCTCAAAAGATCGCAGCCTTCAACATCTGGTACGAGTGTCAATAGCGGTGGTGGTGAATTAAACCAAAAAAAAAATAGACGTTACGATGACAGTTATTTGAAATATGGGTTCACAGTCCTAAATAATAAACCTCAATGTGTAATTTGCGGCGATGTTTTATCACATGAGAGTATGAAACCGTCAAAGCTTATGCGGCATCTCACAACCAAGCATCAAAAAGAAGCTAATAAGCCGTTGGATTTCTTTGAACGAAAGTTGAAAGCTCTTAGTCAGCAGCAAAATACTATAATTCAGGTAAGTAAGTAAATTATAAATAATGTTCTAGTCTCCACAAAGTGTTGTTAAAACACGAGTCGATAATTCGCGCGCATTTGCTCTTTTGCGCCGCGATTTTTGATGAAGTTCGCGCGTCATGCGCGAAAGGCAATTTGAGAAGAGTGAACTCTTGGACGGGTGCGATTTACTGTGTCGTGTTAAAACCCTCAATGCACTTTGCACTTTTTACCAATACCTACCTATTTTTATTGAAGTTATACGCCATAAATTGCATCATAATTAAACTTGGTTTTTGTTAACCAGCTACAAAGTCGCAAATCGAGTTGCTAAAGCAGGGAAACCACATACAATTGCCGAAAATCTTATTTTGCCAGCAGCACTTGATATGGTCGAAATTATGGTCGGTAAGCAGGAGGCTAACAAATTAAAAAACATACCACTTTCTGACAATACTATTTCACGCAGAATAAACGATATGGCCAAGGATATTCAAGAACAAGTAGTCGAAAAATTAAAGAACAGCCAACATTTTGCTTTGCAGTTTGACGAATCTACAGATGTTTCCGACTGTGCACAGTTTGTAGTATTTGTGCGCTTTGAAGCAGATGACAGTATCACGGAAGAAATATTGTTTTGCAAAGCACTTCCTGCAAACACTACTGGCCAGTGTTTGTACGATATGTTTTTAGAAAGCACTTGCGACTACCATATTGATTGGAAAAAATGTATCGCAATTTGTAGCGATGGCGCTAAAGCTATGACTGGCAAAACTAGTGGACTCATTGCAAGATTAAAAGCGATAATGCCAAACATATCCTGGACACACTGTTTTCTTCATCGACAGGCTCTAGCTGCTAAGGTAGTACCTTCTGATTTAAATGACGTGCTCACGGAGGTAATAAAATTGTGAATTCTATCAAAGGTAAAGCTTTGCAAACCCGGCTATTCAGAATCGTTTGTGAAGATATGGGCTCGCTTCATCAAAATCTCCTTTATCACACAGAGGTCAGGTGGCTATCCAAAGGAAAGGTATTGACAAGAGTTCTGGAACTGAGAGCTGAATTATTAATGTTCTTGCAAGATGCAAAATCTGAATATGCTTCTCGTTTTTCTGACTCTATTTGGCTCTTGAAATTAGCATTTATAGGGTTATCTCAGAAATGATCAACACTGAAGAACTTTTCAACAGGCGTTTATTCCAACACTAGGACTAGAACTAAAATAGATTAAATAGATAACACTTTATCCTCTAACTTCACAACCGCTCGTCGCCGCTGCTCGATCAAGAATGCCCCGCTCGGCCGCGCGCAAAGCTAATGTCTTTTTTTTTTATTCCCCCGCCGTATTTCCGGTTGGCGCTCAAACTCGATTTAACATTTAAATTACTTTTTAAAATATGTGAAATCATTTTTAACTATATAAAATATAACAAATATTTTTTAAATGTATACATTCTTTTATGACCAACACAGCATTAAAATAATGTTTTAATTTTAAATGAACCTTACACTCGACCATCCTGACGACGTGTATGCCCCCATACACGCATCCGGTGAAACCTTACACTTGGCCAAACGTTGCACTCTTTGTAATAAGAAAATACGCACTTGTTATTCATACAATAAATAATGTAATATATTATCTAATAACAATTCATCTACGATTATGATAAACTGCCACTTAAATAACTAACAAACATACGTTCATGACTGCTCCATTGAATAATTATATATCTAATAATAAGTATTAGTTGAAATTCATCTCTCATTTGTATTGAAATGCATACTTTAGTAGAATAATTTTTCAATTAGAAGTACATATATAAAGTAAGTTAATATACTCACTAGATAATTAGCCATATTAGTAAGTACTATCATTTTATGTTTGTGTTTCCGTTTATACATTTTGAAGTATAAAACTCATTTTAATATAAAAAATGTAATCCATCATTTAACCACTCTAATTAGCTATCTTATATAATCATTAATATTATTATTTATAAGTCCAATTTATCCATCCAGTCTATGTAATAATTATTATTTATCCAACCAATGTCAATGTTTAACCATTTTATCCATCCAATATGTAACCTGTTAACCATCCAAAATTTTACCTTTTAACCATCCAATATACATCGTTTAACCATCCAGTAATGTAACAGTTTAACCATCCAGACATGTAACCATTTATCCAATGTTCCAGGTCAAGTTAGGAAGAATCTCTCTCTCGCCAGCGCTTGACCTGAAACAGAATAACAAACTCTTATGTAGTTACATCGTTAAAACTATTAGTTATTTTGTAATTCTCTATACACAGACACCAGCTTTTTCATAACAGTACTTAGTTAAACATCATTCAGACATATTTCCGTCGCTTGCATCATTCCTGCCTTCACCATCGGTTTCAGTATCAATCTCTAGTGACGCTACGTGGATCCACGGTCGCATCCGATCTGCAGCCACGGTGGATTTCCGCTTATTTTTCATTCCGTCAAAACCAGCAATCGGTGCCACCCTATACCTATCATTCCCTAAAACCTTTATTACCCTAAAGGGGCCTTCATAAGAAGGCATGAGCTTCGTGCTCTTGCCATCATTTTGAAAGGCCACTTTCGTTATCTTCACTAAATCTCCTTTACTATAAATACGTGCGGGTCTTCTTCCCTGGTCATAGTACCGTTTTTGCGAAACCTGAGAATTATCAATTTTAGATTTAACTTCACTGCGTATAGACGGTAACGAGGGTACATGAGCCGCTTCTTCAATTACTTCGTTCAAGACTGGGTTAAATTCACTACTCATCTCTATTCCAAACATGACGTCTGCAGGTGTTCTACCTATAGTTTTTTGAATTGTGTCATTCAATCCCCATTGAATTCTGCCTAACTGACTATCCCAGTCTTTTTCATTTTCTCTGAGATTTTGCGCTGTTAATGAATCGAGAACGGTTCTATTATATCGTTCTACTTGGCCGTTAGATCTCGGGCTAGCGACCGCGTTCAAAACGTGTTTTATACCCCGGTCCAGACAAAACCGCTTAAAAGCATGTGAAGTGAAACAAGAACCTCTGTCACTAATTAATCGATCCGGAGCTCTGAAAGTATCAAAAATATCCTGTAATACTTTTATCACGTTTTGCGTGTTTGTATTCCTCACTGGTTTAATAAATAAAAATTTTGTGAACGAATCGACCACAGTTAGTATGTGAGTATTACCTCTTTTGGATTTCACGAAGGGCCCAAGGTGGTCTATGTGCAACGTGTGAAAAGGCTTAGCAATCATTTCAATTGGATGCAGTAACCCTTCGCGGCAATTTGTAGCGCTTTTCGCATATGCACAGTCAATACAAGCCTCTACATACTTTTTAACAAACTTTTTCATTTTTGAAAACCAATAATTCCTTTTAATACGCTCGAATGTTTTTTCAAAGCCGACATGTCCAATGTCGTCATGGTTTCTCTTGCACACTTGCCACCTTGCACCCTTCGGTACTACCCACCTTACACTATCTTCACTACCACCTTCTCGCCTAAATAATTTGTTATCCCTTAGTATGTAATTCTCCTTTATATATTCAACTCCCTTTGGGTCCATGTTACCACTGACTATATCGCAAATTCCCTTTGTTCTCACTAGTTCGATTCAGTAGTTCGATCGTCGAACTAGTGAGAATTTTTTTTCTCATTTGTTCGACCGTCGAACTAGTGAGAATGTTTGTTCTCACTAGTTCGATCCGTTAACTTATTATTATTATTAATCGAGAAGCAAGAACATTAAGTACCGATATAATAGATATTGGTCACAAATACATACATTGTATAGGTAATTATAAAATGAAAATCTTTTATGTATATTTTGTAGGTATAATAATTATTTAAGTATTATTGAAATATAGTAAACGTCAAAATTCGACTGCAAGTAAATTAATAGTAAACAATACAAACAGTTTAAATACATAATACAAATCATTGTCATATCACCCGGAAGTCGTCCACTGGTATATTTCCTTAAATGCATCTATGCCTATAGCACTTAGGTATGTGCATAATAAGTTTAGTATTATAAATATTTAACTAAACGCCCCACCCCAGAAAGAGTGTGGTCATAGTTCTGTTGTCTTATTTTGAGGGTACATGATTTTTGTTATATTTTGAGGGTAGATGTTTCGCAAAATGGAAGTATTACGCTGTTCAGCTCTGCAGTAGCAATGTTTATTTCGTGGTGCCTGTTTATTTTACTGTTTATATTTTCGGAATAATGTCTAAAGAAGTGAAATTAATAAAAAGCGGTCGTGGAAGGATTCTGCAATTAGAAGGACATCAATATTATTCTATGCGTAAATACAAAAATGGCCACAGCATTTGGCGGTGTAAAAATTATAAAAGTTTAAAATGTACCGGTTCCGTCACAATGAATATGGTAAGTCTTGGTTATTTTATATGTACATAATGATAATTGTTGTACGTATATTTACATATTATAGGTGTTGTATGTGTATTTTTATTTGTTATAGTTTTAATGTACAAGCAAAATAATTCATGAATTCCTATATTTTTTAAACATTGGTTTTGTTTAAGGACTTCACTAATAATTTACAATCAAAACCCCACTGCGGTCAATGTAATCCAGATGAAACACGAAATACAGTCAATGTTATTTTAAATAATGCTTGCGAAGAAGCAGCTACGGGAAGAGAACCAGCTCCTAGGGTCTACAACAGAGCTTTAATTACATTAAAAAATCAAGGCCTGCATTTAGCTTCTAAGAGTGTACCTGAATTTTGTGAAATAAAGTCACGCATTTACAGAAGGAGAAATAAGTTAGCACACGTAAAAAAAATAAATGCAAAGACTGTTGAGGAAGTCGAAGTTCCTAGTACTTTTTCAGATTTCTTACTCGCTGATTACAGTCATAAAAAAATGAGAATATTAGTGTTTTGTTCAAATGATGCCCGAGAAATTATAAAAAAAATTAAACACATCTTTATGGATGGGACCTTTAAATCATGTCCGACACCTTTTCAGCAACTTTTTACAATTCACGGAGACATCGGCAGTGATACAAATAACACGAATGTCATCCCTTTGGTGTACGCTTTCATGAGTCACAGGACCAAA
The DNA here is from genome assembly GCA_019059595.1 of Marasmia exigua. NCBI lineage: Eukaryota > Metazoa > Arthropoda > Insecta > Lepidoptera > Crambidae > Marasmia > Marasmia exigua. The sequence continues at coordinate 72,711 of JADPWL010003234.1, read as the reverse complement.
AAAGCTTACTCACTTTTATTTGATTTAATTGGGTCCCAAATTCCAGAGTGGAAGCCTGTTAAAGTCACGATAGATTTCGAAGAAGGCACAATGAAAGCGTTGAAAACATTGAATGTTACAGTCAAAGGTTGCTACTACCATTACGTGAACAGCTTGTGGCGCAAAGCAAAAACCCTGGGTTTAACTAAAGACAAACGCAACAGAAGAATAATTTCATTATGCGCCAACTTGGCATTGCTTCCAGAAAATGAAATTGTTTCAGGATGGGCGTATATTCAAAAAGAAATGAAGAAGAATTGCGAATCTATAATTAAGTTTAAAGATTATTTCGATAAATACTGGATGAAGGGTGATTATCATAGAATTTGGTCGGTTTATGGCGAACGCCACCGAACAAATAATGCAGTAGAAGGATGGCACCATAAAATAAATAACCTTGTAACGAAAGGGCATGTAAACCTATTGCAAATATTACATATTTTACGGGACGATTCCTTATTGTCTTCATATCAAAATGACATTCTTCAGAGACCTTCAACATCAAACAAACGTTGTAAAAGGAGAAAAACTGATTTATTCAATGACGATTACATTATTGATGCTCAAATGCAATTAATATGCGGAGAAATTGGTGTTGGGCACTTTTTAGAAAAGATGCGATAATTATAGTTACATTGAGACTCAATGTGACAAAATAATTGAGTATTTGATTATTACATTATTTTTTTGATTTCGTAACCAATGTACCTAATATAATGTTCAATATACATATAATCCTTTGGTGGAATACACAAACTCAAAGTTTTTCGCTCTCTGCTTATTGAGATAAGTAAGACAGAGAAAAATATATTTAATCATGTATATTTTATCAAAGTTATGTTTATGAATGTTTTGTCTATACCTATACCTAATTTTGTACATTTGTAATTTTGAAGCATTTTTGGCATTTTTTTAGTTTCTTTTTAGTTTCTGATTAAGCTTGTTGAGATAAGCAAGACAGAAAAATATTTTTCATCTACGTATTTGGCCAAAGACAATACCTATAGTTGTTCCTAAATATTATGTTTACAATAAATAATCTAATTATGCAACATTGTGATTTTGACGTTTACTATATTATAATAATACTTAAATAATAATTATACCTACAAAATATACCTAAAAGATTTTCATTTTATAATTACCTATACAATGTATGTATTTGTGACCAATATCTATTATATCGGTACTTAATGTTCTTGCTTCTCGATTAATAATAATAATAAGTTAACGGATCGAACTAGTGAGAACAAACATTCTCACTAGTTCGACGGTCGAACAAATGAGAAAAAAAATTCTCACTAGTTCGACGATCGAACTACTGAATCGAACTAGTGAGAACAAAGGGCAAATTCGACGCAATTCTGGATCCCCTAACTGTAAGGTAAGCAGCCAATCATCATCATTTATAACCATCACAGAAGGATATCGCTCAGGGCTTAGGGTATCCCCATCAATAATAGGATTCCGTGACAAGGCGTCGGCATGCCCCATTTTAGAACCTGATCGATATTCTACAGTGCAATCGAACTCCTGCAGTGCCAACCACCAGCGTGCAATTCTAGGTATTAGGTCACGCTTTCCGAAAGTTGAACGGAGTGCACTGCCGTCTGTTACGATTTTAAACGGCTTTCCTAATAGGTACACCCTAAGCTTTTTAAGAGCACAGACAACAGCCAACGTCTCCAGCTCATAGGAGTGAAAGTTCCTCTCCTCCGGCGTCGTCTGCCGACTATAGTACGCCACCGGGTAAAAGGAACCCTCACTGCCTTCTGGACGCTGTAGAAGGATACCCCCAACACCTATCTTGCTAGCGTCTGTATGGAGCTCAGTGTCTGCCGCAGGATCATAGATGGCGAGGACCGGCCTATCAGTTAATTTTTCCTTAAGAGTCTTAAACGACATTTCTTGTTCATCTGACCACTCCCATTTTGAATTTTTCTTAAGTAATTTGGTAATGGGGTAAGCTAGTTGTGCAAAATTTTGTATAAATTTTCTAAAGTAACTGACTAGCCCTAAAAATTGTCGTGCGCCATGAACGTTTTCAGGACGGGGAAAGTCAATAACGCTTTGAATCTTAGCTTTACCTGGTCGCATGCCACTTGAACTTATTTCGAAACCCTGATAATCAATGGTATTTTGCAAAAAACTACATTTTGTTAAATTAAGTTTAAGGTTTGCTTTTTGTAACAAAATAAGAACTTCTTCGAAACGTTCCATGCATTCAGAAGGAGTCCGTCCAAATATGAGCAAATCATCAATATATACAGTAGCCTTGTTGAACCGTGCCGGGCCTAAGACATGATTCATCATGCGCTGAAATACCGCTGGTGTGTTTGCCAACCCGAACGGCATACGATTGTGTTCATATTGTCCGTCCGGTGTGACGAACGCTGTCAGGTGTTTACTTCCTTCGGCTATAGGAACTTGGTAATACCCTGACATTAAATCCAGCGTGATAAACCATGCCTGCCCGGCCAACCTAGCTCTCTCATCCTCTATCACTGGTATAGGATAGCGTTCCTTGACCGTCACTGAATTCAGTTGCCTATAGTCCACGCACAATCTAATACCTCCATCCTTTTTCCGGACCAGAATGATTGGACTAGCATAGTTGGATATAGACTCCCTAATGATACCAGCTTGAAGCATTTCCTCTATCATTACTCTTACCTTTTCGCGCTCGTGATGTGACAATCGATATGGTCTGTAAACCACTGGCCGTTGGTTATTTAATTCGATTTTCATTTCGGTAATATTTGTGCAACCAAGATCTGATAATTTACTTGAAAAACACTCCTTATATTTACGTAGAAGGTCTATAAGCTTGTCTCTGTCACTAGTAGAAACGGAATTTCCCAACCGTATTAAACTCTCGTCTATCGGCTCCGAGCAGTTTATATCTGTTGGCTTGTCTAAGGCTGGAACAAACGAAGTTCCTGTAATACTCCCGATTTTATACACATTTTGAACCCTTTCAGCTCGGGCACATACAAAATTTTCTTGTAGGTGAAATGGAATTACGCACGGTGTAACAAGAATAAAAAATGAGCCCTGCTTAACTTCGTAGGCGCCTCCATGTATCAAAAACTGTTCGTTCAGTTTACCAACAAGTTTAGTCCCTACTATCACATTACCGGAATAAGAAGAACGTGTTGCGACTCTAACACTCAACGAACCATACACATAACAATGACTTAATATCCTAATCGTCTCCAACTGATCACTTTGCTCCGAGAGGTCAGGTAGCACTTCATTGGAGCGTAGGAACTGTAATTTATTCGTATCTTTATATACAATTATGTGCGGCTGTTCCGAATAGGTTTGGCCAACCAATAAAGGCTTATCTAACAAACTGTCATCTACCACTCTACACGTAACGCTAGCTTCTATACCGTCAATTGACATGTTCACATTTGTCGAACCTATAGACTGTACAAGGTGATTACCAAACCCTTTCATGGTCGTGGGTATGCGATCGTGACTAAGCCCTAGATTAGCAAGGTAAGACAGTTTAAGAAGTGTCACCTCACTACCTAGGTCGACGAATGCTTCCAGCGAAATGCCATTTACTGTAACTTGTTTTATAAACTTATTGCAAGGGTTATTGTTCGAGATGCACATTGTCTTGGCGGCACTATCAGTCTTTGTTGTCTTTGTTTCGCTCCTTAGCCTACAAGCATCAGACCTATGTCCTACCTTGTCACAATGGCTGCATTTAACTAGGGGCTTAGGACATTTAGCAAATGGGTGTCCTTTTTCCTTACAGTTATAACAATATAACTCAGAGTTAGCTTTTGAATTAGTCCTATTACTATTTTGCCTGGCTTCTGCCACTCTAAAGTTCCTATCCCTAAATGGCAAAAATTGAGTGGATATAATATCTTTATTATTACTCAACAGATATTTTAACAGTTGATGAGGCTCCTCACACCGCAATGCTAAAGCACTCGACCTAATAGTCCTATCGGTAAGGCCGTGAATGATGCAATCAACGGCTTTCCGTCCTGTAATTTCGCATTGATTTAACAACGATAATTTTTCATAATAGTAATTTTCAATTAATTCGTTAGACCTACTTTTACGCCTTAACATATCTTCTAAAACCTGCCCGTAATTTTGCTCAGAAGGGAAAGCATCTATCAATTTCAACTGCCATTCCTCCCAAGTAAATAAAATTGTATCAAGGCTATCATACCAGGTTTTGGCGAGGCCACAGAGTTTTTGCATAGCAAAATGCACTATGGTGTTTTCATCCCAGCCGTAAACTTTTGCACATTCGTTGACCTTTCGAAGCCACACATCTATCCTCTGACTTTTTTCTGACGGATTGAATTCCGGTATAATATTTTTATGGTCAATATTTCTTTTGGGTGGAATTGTGCTAGAGTCTGACGGCTGCGACTGTAAAACGCTCTTAATAGATTGAATGATTTGAATAAGATCTTTTGAAGAAAATGAAGGACTACATGACCTTTTTGGGTGCGGATTGATCCCCGCGGCGTCGTGCTCCATCCGGCTGCATCCTCCGGGCTGCTCCCGGCTGCGACTGGCCCTGGCGCCCGGCTGCTGGCTGCGTCGCTTCCGGCTGGCCCTCGCGTCCGGCTGCCGGCTTCGGCTGCGTCGCTCCCGGTTGGCCCTCGCGTCCAGCTGCTGGCTGCGTCGCTCCCGGCTGGCCCTCGCGTCCGGCTGCTGGCTGAGTCGCTTCCGGCTGGCCCTCGCGTCCGGCCGCCGGCTGCGTCGCTCCCGGCTGGCCCTCGCGTCCGGCCGCCGGCTGCGGCTGCGACACTCGCGGCTCGCACCCAGCCGCCTGCTGCGGCTGCGCCGGTCGTAGCTGGTTCTTCCTTCCGATGACCTTCGGCGTCTGCTCCTAGCCCGGCGATCCCGTTCTCTTCGAAGCTCTGTCTCCAACTCCCGAACTCGGTCCCGCTCACGCTTCAGTGCTTGTTCTCGCTCTCGAATGCGGCGGCTATGGCTACGACTGCGACTTCTCTGCCGCACGCTTATCTCGCTTCGCCTGGGGCGTGAGCGGTCCCGTGGAGGAGTTTCCAGAGTCCGATGGTTTTCACCTTCCTCATTCATCTTCAAACTCCGCATGGGGAAGAGAAAAGAAAAATATTAAGCACCGAACTATTCCATTTACTTACTATGAAACACTGTATCTAATGTGAGAAAGAATGGCAATTAAATTACAAAAAATCAAATATCTCGAAAACTACGCATTTTAGGACAAAAATAACAAAAATTTGCCCCCCTTAAGAACCCCATTCTGCAGTGGGTAGCATTGTAATCCATCACAATTTTTGACCTTGGAGCCCTATAGGGCGAAGTCCCCAAAATTTTTCATTAAAAAAAGAAGGTGATTATATCCACGCATGCACTTATTTAATGTTCCCTTTCGTATAACCACCCATCATTTTCCACGACACGGTAGCTATTTAAAACTACTATAAAAATGTAACGGTTCGTTGTACTTTTACAAAACAAAAAATTTTTACGTTTACCTTAGCACTAAAATACCGAAACTATCAGGATTGTATCAAATACTCAGCAGAAAGTATTGTAGGCGTGTACTTACATTTTATTGTTGGTGTATCCCACTTCTGAGATATAGGGTTATCTCAGAAATGATCAACACTGAAGAACTTTTCAACAGGCGTTTATTCCAACACTAGGACTAGAACTAAAATAGATTAAACAGATAACACTTTATCCTCTAACTTCACAACCGCTCGTCGCCGCTGCTCGATCAAGAATGCCCCGCTCGGCCGCGCGCAAAGCTAATGTCTTTTTTTTTTATTCCCCCGCCGTATTTCCGGTTGGCGCTCAAACTCGATTTAACATTTAAATTACTTTTTAAAATATGTGAAATCATTTTTAACTATATAAAATATAACAAATCATTTTTAAATGTATACATTCTTTTATGACCAACACAGCATTAAAATAATGTTTTAATTTTAAATGAACCTTACACATTTTTGGCAGATCTTTTTAGCCATTTTAACGATTTGAACAAGAACCTTCAAGGAAGAGGAGAAAATATTTTAACAGCCAAAGATAAAATAAAAGCATTTCACGCAAAACTTCGTTTGTGGTCAACATCTCTGCAAAACAAAATGTTCGAGTCTTTTCCATGTGTTCAGAAGATAATTGAAGATAATGCAACAGACCAAAGTTTTGCAGTATCGGCTCATATTCCTTGCATGATACTGAGCTTGCATAATTTACAAGAGAAACTTTTGACATACTTTCCAGACTTGCACTCTGAAGCTGACAATGGGCGTAGATGGATTTTAAACCCTTTTTTGGACCAATCAATAGATCTGGCTAATGTCACCACAAAAATGAAAGAAAGTCTTCTTGATTTAGCTGCTGATGGCATGCTTAAAATAGAATTTTATTCGCAAAGTGTCGACGTATTTTGGATAAAAAGAAAACATGAATATCCCGAGCTGGCAAAAGAAGCTCTTAAATTATTAGTGCCACACTTCCACTTCATATTTGTGTGTTGTGTTTGTGTGAACTGACATTTTCTTCAATGGTAGACATTAAAACTAAAAAGAGAAATAGACTGCAATTAGAAAATGATTTGATTATTAACGTTTCAAAAATAACACCACTATTTGATAAACTTCTGGAAAATAAACAAGCACATCCTTCTCACTAAAATTGCGTTTTTATTGTGTAAGAACCTCGACTCTTTCTTTTAGCCGGCGACCCCCCGAGTAAGGCGTCACGACCCCCCTAGGGGTCGCGACCCACAGATTGAAAAACACTGCTGTAAGTCATTTAAACTTATACTTACCCAAGTGCGTAATTATCGGAAATATTATTCAGTGACAATTCATATATGTTTCATTATTTCATAACGATTAATAATTGATCCTTATTCATACATGTTTCATTATTTCATAACGATTAATAATTGATCCTTAATCTTAATCTCTTAATTACCGTTTGATAAATCCAATTGTTATTCTTGCGCCGAGTGCGCCCACACATTCCTGTAATCAGTGAATGATAGATAACGGTGGCACTTTTAATTAATTAATTTATCTTTCATCTGTTTTTGTCTCTTTTGTTTAGTTAGTTCGTTTTAACGTAACAAAATTTCAAAAGCCGATTTCAAAAAAGATTTGAGGGAAGTCGGGGAGATTTCTAAGTATTTTCACTGTGCCTAAGAGTGATGGTACTCATAGATTCATACTTAATTTGAAGGCCTTTAACAAATTTGTAGAGACTTATCATTTTAAACTAGAGGATGTTAGGACTGTGTGCAAATTTTTAACAAAGGGAAATTTTATGACTACTATAGATATGAAAAATGCTTACTTCTTAGTTCCGGTCCTAGAAGATCATAGACGCTTTTTAAGATTCATGTTTTATGGCAAACTATATCAGATTAACTGTCTCCCATTTGGTCAAGCATAAGCACCGTATGTTTTCACTAAATTACTTAAGCCTGTAGTTGAACATCTGAGGAATAAGGGTAAACGTATTGTATTGTATCTTGACGGCGCAATTTGTCTTGTATCTTCATATGAAGAATGTCTAAAAAATACTAATTATGTGTTGAGATTACTTTCTCAAGTAAGCTCAACACATAATTACTATAAACTAGGTTCTCATTTAGGTTTCATTATTAATAAAACAAAGAGTAGCCTGACACCTTCGAGGGTTAGAGACTATTTAGGATTTCAGCTTAGTTCTCAAGATCTGACAATTAGCCCTACTACAAAGAAAAGAGAAAAGTGAACTGCTTAATTTCAACAGTTTTTAAAAAAGATGGCTGTTAGGAATAATAGCAAAACTATTAGGAAATTTTGTTTCTGTTTGTATGGCAGTTGCTTATGGTTTTGTATACACAAAGACCTTAGAAAGACAGAAATTTTTAGCCCTTGAAGCTTCCGGAGATCACTATGATAGTAAGATAAAATCAACAATGAAGTTAAAATGGGATTTACTATTGTGGAAAAGAAATATAGCCACTGGCTATAGTAGGATAAAGCAATATGATTTTAAATTGGAATATTTTTCGGATGCGTCAGGCACTGGTTGGGGGGCGTTTTACAATGGTCAGAGTGCTAGAGCTCAATGGTCTGATGAAAAACTAGATTTTCACATTCATCATCATCATCATCAGCCCATTTAAGTCCCCACTGCTGGGGCACGGGCCTCCCACAATCACATGAGGGGTGTAACAATTAAAAATAATTGTACAAAATAATTACTATTTCAAGAATAACGCCATCTAAGCAGACTTCTCAAGAACACTAATTACCCTATTCAGCGCCTTCTGTCGCCGTATTTCCAAACCAAAGCGTTAAATCAATATGTACGTATGACCTCTGTTGTCTAATGTCCGCAATGCATAGGAAAACATCTTTTAACAAGATTTACGTCTTCCACTCACGCATAGATGTCGCTACTGACTCACAAATAAAAAATATCGTCTACTATATCTTGGCAGTTAGGGCAGAATTATATTTATTTTAATAACTTTGTAACAAAGACCTATTTTTCAATAACCTTTAGGACATTTCTAATTTAGTTCCTTTGAATTTTAACATCTACATTTCATCATCATCAGCACGCCATCTACAGGATAATCGATGTACTTCCCAAATATGGTATTCAGAATGCATTCAATTTCCTGTAAATTAGTTAATCTTCTCGCCGCTAGTAAGGCGACACTGTATCGTTGCATCGTCTATTTCTCTCTTATGTCTTGAGTTGAAAAGCAACAAAATACAAATAGAAATTCTAGAACAATTAACTTAACAAGGTTGTTTAAAGGTCAACTTTGGGCGGATGTGAGTTTTTTTTGAATAGAAGGAACATTCCAGACCTTTTAAGCAATAAATAGGAGTGACGGAGCCTCGCGAGGGACACATTCAAAATTTTAATTCTGGAAGACCCCTCGCTTGACCTAATTGTGTGTCCTAACCTTGAGTGTGTGCTGCAGAAGTTTTGAGGTGAAACATTTCGATTCGTCGTCTTAATCTTAACAAAAATAAGTGTTTGCTGTCGTTCCCCGTCTTGGGTAAGTACTCATATTGTCTTATTCCATAAAAGGAATAATCCAAGGAATCCTTCTGTAGGGCGTCCTTCATATTGTGAAATCGTTGTTATAGGGCCCTATGTACCGGCAAGAACCGAGACCAGTTTGATTCGTTGAGGTCTACATAGTCGACGGGAGCTTCCAAGGATAGAACTAACAGGCCACGCTGGAGGACAACAGAGTACCTGACACGACAGTTCTGGACCTGCCAAGGACTAGCTTCCGGAGGGCTGCGTCGCGCTTCCTCAATCATAAGTTAAGTCCCATACTTACCTAGAACAATCTTTTAAACCTAACACCGAGTTACGGTTGAGCTAGGTCAGACAGGCATTCCCACAATAATATGCAATAGCAGAGTTGTACTTCCCGCCAGCTGGATCCATACTTAAGACCCTTAATCTTAATTTAACTTAGTATTTGTCATACAAAAATCAATCATTGTGTAGATATAAAATGTACTTAATTTAAGCGTTCAACTTGTATTCCGGATTATATTGTAAAGGCTTAAGAATAAATTAATTGAAAAGGCAATAAAGTGTTTTCCTTCACACACCAAATAAAAGGCGCCCTGGGATTATAGTCTCTCGCTCTGGGGCTGAGTGGCCGGTGAGGTAGCCCAGAAAAAGGGGTTACAAATTGGCGACCAACTTTAGGGCAAGACTTAATTTGGTGGTGTGTGAAGGAGGCATAACCATTTTTTGGGCTTCACATGATGATATCGGTCCGGGAAACCTGCATGGTTTAAACTAACCGACCTATCTGATCTTAAGCCTTTTTAAAAAAAAAAAAATTACCTTTCTTAAGCCTTTTTAAAAAATTACCTTTCTTAAGCCTTTTTAAAAAATTACCTTTCTTAAGCCTTTTTAAAAAAATTACCTTTCTTAAGCCTTTTTAAAAAATTACCTTTCTTAAGCCTTTTTAAAAAATTACCTTTCATAAGCTTTTTTTAAAAAATTACCAATCTTAAGCCTTTTTTACAACTACCTTTATTAAGCCTTTTTTACAACTACCTATATTAAGCCTTTTAAATTATTTTGGGCCTTCTTAAAGTTACTACTAAGCTTTTTTAATTATTTTTTTGAGACTTCAACAGTGATTTAAAAGTCGTTCTTAAATAATTCTTAGCTGTTGAAATCTCTAATAAACATTTTTCGATTTCTCATAACATTCTTAAATTTTTATAATAAGCCTGTTGATTTTTAAGCCATCTTTCTTATAAGTTTTGTCAGTCTTAAACATATTAAAACTCTGTTAAGTTTTAGTAAGATACTATTTTATTCTTAACCATTTAAGTGTTATTAAGCCCTTATCTGGCACTTTTAATCCTTTTTTACATTTGTAGCACTTCCTAAGATATATGTAAGCCAGTAGTAAGTAGAAGAAAGCTTTTCAAGCATCTTAAAAGTTTTTAATTAATGTGCCTATTCTGTGTACTTTTCAGCATTATTCGATACTTATACATCCCACTTAGTCACAGCTGTAATCACTATTTGTTTCTGAATTGAATTGGTTTTATTAGCTTTCAGTTTTAAGATTTAATTGTTTAAAAATAACCATTTTTTATCCTTAGTTACCTAATTTAATTACCTTATTTGGAGATTCGTTAAAGTAATTAATCACAACACCAATAGTTTCACTAAACTTTAAAAGAAAAAAAAAAAATGTCTTCAATTCACAAATACATAGACTATTTAAGAAAAGATGAGATCAGATTTGAACTCGATATTCTTGGCATTTCCACAGCTCAAGAGGAAACAGTCGACGCTCTCCGGAAAGCACTGAGGCAGGTCTTCAAGCTGTCGCGACGTGGAAGTATTAAATGTGTACCCCAAAAGTCACCACGCGCCGCTGCGGAACTGAAAGCCTGCACTCCAAAAGTCGCAGAATTGGAGACTCTGTTGTCCTCAGGTGATCTCGTTCATGATAGGAATCTGGTTGTAAGGGTTTCGGTTAGGGCTAACTACCTCATTGATAGGCTGGCTCGCTCAGGCTTCGACAATTCTTCTCTCACTGACCTGCGTCAGAGACTGATTCGCATCTTGGCACAAATAGAACCAGAGGAGGAGAGTAGTTCTGACGAAGAGTCCATCAAAGTCAATTCACCGAAATGCACCCCAGTTAGAAACATGAAAGAAGACGTGCAAGATAACTATATGAATGAGGGACAGCCTGTAGTTGATGGAAAGGAAGAGAAGTATGGTGGTGAGAAATTAGTAGTGTTAAAGGAGAAACAAATTAATTTAAACTCATTTAATTTGAAATTTAATGGTACCACATGTGTTAGAATTTTTTTAGAAAGACTTGAAGAATTAAGACAGGCACGGGAAATTCCACATTCCCGCATGCTGTCTGCCTTTTCCGACCTATTAGAGGATTCTGCTTTAGCGTGGTTCAGATGTAATAAAAATAATTTCAAGTCTTATGCAGACTTAATAGCACAACTTAAAGAAGATTTTGACATCCCTGATTTAGACTACAGATTAAAAAATGAAATAAGGCAACGTACGCAAGCAAAACATGAAACAATTGTTAGCTATATTTCTACCATGCAGGGCATGTTTTCTAGGTTAACTTTCCCCATGTCGCCTGCAGAACAACTAGAAATTTTGATGCATAACATCCGCCCTGATTATATTAAAGAACTGGCACTTCATGACATTATCTCAATTGACCAATTAAAACAATTAGGTAAACGCTTGGAATTGGCTTGGGTACGAGCAGAAAAGTTTTCTGAACCTAACTTAGATGATTGTCAGTCCAGAAAAACTAAGAATGTAACTAAATATCCGAACCAAATCTCGGCGATGTCCCCTAGCACCATCCCGGTACGTGAGAGGTTGTGTATGCGTTGTAACAGTAATAGTCACTTCACTCGTTACTGTAAGCAGTCAAGAGAAGTTATGTGTTTTAAATGTGGCAAAAAGGGAGTTAAGAGACCTGAATGCCCAAATTGCATGAAATTTAGGTATGTCAAAAAACTAATTAGTGAGAACTCCACTCGTAGCTTAACACACGAAAGGTCCCCTTCAAACTCAAAAAAGGGTGAAGTTCTCTTTCAAAAAGATAAAAAAGATATTAGACCTTTCTTAGAAACTAAAATCTTAAACTTAAAAGTAATTGGTCTTCTTGATACTGGCGCTTCTTGCTCAATTCTTGGCAAGAACTCCCACGTTATATTCAGCGATCTAGGCTTTCAATTAAATAAATTTAAATCAGAGCAAAGAATTAAAACAGCTGATGGCACTGAGGTATGTTGCTTAGGCTGTATGTATTTACCGGTTGTTTACAACTCTTTAGTGAAGGTAATCAGATTTTACGTCGTTCCTAGAATCACTACACCAGTTATTTTAGGGATAGACTTTTGGCATTTATTTAAATTAAACGAAAACTTAATAACACTTAACATTTCTCAAAACAATTTAGATCAGGACTATTATATTAATTCGTTATCGGGTAATAATGGGTTAGAACATTATGATGACTTGTCTGATCACAAAAAAAAAAGTATTTTGGACAGAATAATTGAAAAATTCGAGTTAATCAATACCGAAAAAGTAGGACTAGGCAGGACAAATCTTGTACACCACAAGATAGACACGGGGGAACACAATCCCATCAAACAGAGGTACTACCCCCTGTCTCCTATTAAGCAACAAGCTTTAGAAAAGGTAGATTCTATTGAAATTGACTCCGTTAAGGGACCCTTGGTACCGTCACTTAGTGAAATGTGTTGAGAAAAACCCAAGACATTATCCTAACTTTACTTTAAAGAATGGAAAACTATACAGATATTCAAAAAATAAATACAATTTAACTTGCGAATTCGATTGGAAGTTAGTAGTACCCGAAGAAGATAGGTTAGAGATTTTAAGAAAGTGCCACGATCTTCCTACAAGTGCACATCTAGGTATTTTGAAAACTCATAAAAGAATAGCCTTACATTACTTTTGGCCACGTTTATTCGATAGTGTGAAAGAGTATGTTAGCAAATGTGAGACTTGCAAGGAATACAAACCTGTGAACACAGCTCGCCCTGGTCTCATGGGTAACCCAAAGAAAGTAAATAAGCCGTTTGAGGCTATCAGTTGTGACCTATTAGGACCTTTTCCCAGCTCTAGAAATAGAAATGTATATTTAATTGTTGTTTCGGACTATTTTAGCAAATATGTTTTGTTGCAACCTATACGGTCAGCAACAGGCATGGCTATAGCCAGATTCATTGAAAAATATGTTTTCTTAGTGCATGGAGTATGCAAGACCATCTTTATGGATAATGGCCCTCAATTCGTTAGCACTCAGTTTAGGCAATTATTGACCAAGTACAATGTGCCTAATGTTTACTACAATCCCAGATACCATCCTCAAACTAATCAAGCTGAACGAGCTATTAGGAATGTCGTTCATGCGATCTCTTGCTACGTAAAATCAGAACACAAAAAATGGGATGAACACCTTGTCGAACTACAATGTGCACTAAATACAGCCGTTAACGACACGACTAAATTTACCCCATATTTCTTAGTTCATGGCAGAGAATTCATCGTAGACGGAGCTCTTTACAACGTCTCAGATCCACCATGTCCGAGGGATCAAATATCTATTGAAGATCCACAAGCTTTTAGTAAAAAATTGCAAGAACTCGATGCTATTTTTCAAAAGGTGCGCAAACACTTAATAGTTGCCCACCAAAGAAATGAGAAGTATTATAATTTGAGAAAGAGGCATGTGGAACTGAAAGTAGGACAAATAGTATACAAACGCACTTACTACTTGTCTAATAAGTCAAAAAACTTCACCTCTAAATTAGCCCCCAAATTTAAAAAATGCGTGGTAACAGCTAAGCTGTCACCATTGGTATATACCTTGGCGGACCTTGATGGGAAAAGCCTCGGTAATTATCACATTAAAGACATTTTGAAGAGCGATGACTAAAAACTACTAGATAACCATCTTAAAAACATTAACTCTTGTCCATTGTTTAATACCCAATGACTACATAGGATATATAAATGAAGTATGAATGTAAGTATAAATGCGTGATGAACTAGAAAAAGAATATTAGTTTCCAAATTCAGTGCACTAAATTTTAGGTAAGAATGCATGATGATTGAATGAGCGGGTGATCTTATATATGGTTAGTAGTATGGGGATCAATCGCACATAGCGATATGTATAAACAGGAATAATGTAGTTAAAGTTCAGTTCAAGATGTACCCAGGTAGTTCTATTTCATTAAATTAACTTAAATTCTTATATTTAACAAATCTTAATTCACTTCATTTTATCTTTTAATCATAAGGCAGAAATGTCCATTTTTTTACTTTCAAACTTTATAAGAAGTGTGATACTAAAGAAAAAAAAAAAAAAAAACAAAGTATTTACACTAATTTAACTATAAAGTATATATTCAATTTGAGTTAGGAATGTTGATTGGTGGTGACTTTAGCATGTCAGCTTTAGAAGCTGTATCCATGTAGTTAATACAAAAAAAAATTTTCTTTAAATAATTCAAATTTTTTTTGAAGTAAGGTAGGTGTTGTGTAACAATTAAAAATAATTGTACAAAATAATTACTATTTCAAGAATAACGCCATCTAAGCAGACTTCTCAAGAACACTAATTACCCTATTCAGCGCCTTCTGTCGCCGTATTTCCAAACCAAAGCGTTAAATCAATATGTACGTATGACCTCTGTTGTCTAATGTCCGCAATGCATAGGAAAACATCTTTTAACAAGATTTACGTCTTCCACTCACGCATAGATGTCGCTACTGACTCACAAATAAAAAATATCGTCTACTATATCTTGGCAGTTAGGGCAGAATTATATTTATTTTAATAACTTTGTAACAAAGACCTATTTTTCAATAACCTTTAGGACATTTCTAATTTAGTTCCTTTGAATTTTAACATCTACATTTCATCATCATCAGCACGCCATCTACAGGATAATCGATGTACTTCCCAAATATGGTATTCAGAATGCATTCAATTTCCTGTAAATTAGTTAATCTTCTCGCCGCTAGTAAGGCGACACTGTATCGTTGCATCGTCTATTTCTCTCTTATGTCTTGAGTTGAAAAGCAACAAAATACAAATAGAAATTCTAGAACAATTAACTTAACAAGGTTGTTTAAAGGTCAACTTTGGGCGGATGTGAGTTTTTTTTGAATAGAAGGAACATTCCAGACCTTTTAAGCAATAAATAGGAGTGACGGAGCCTCGCGAGGGACACATTCAAAATTTTAATTCTGGAAGACCCCTCGCTTGACCTAATTGTGTGTCCTAACCTTGAGTGTGTGCTGCAGAAGTTTTGAGGTGAAACATTTCGATTCGTCGTCTTAATCTTAACAAAAATAAGTGTTTGCTGTCGTTCCCCGTCTTGGGTAAGTACTCATATTGTCTTATTCCATAAAAGGAATAATCCAAGGAATCCTTCTGTAGGGCGTCCTTCATATTGTGAAATCGTTGTTATAGGGCCCTATGTACCGGCAAGAACCGAGACCAGTTTGATTCGTTGAGGTCTACATAGTCGACGGGAGCTTCCAAGGATAGAACTAACAGGCCACGCTGGAGGACAACAGAGTACCTGACACGACAGTTCTGGACCTGCCAAGGACTAGCTTCCGGAGGGCTGCGTCGCGCTACCTCAATCATAAGTTAAGTCCCATACTTACCTAGAACAATCTTTTAAACCTAACACCGAGTTACGGTTGAGCTAGGTCAGACAGGCATTCCCACAATAATATGCAATAGCAGAGTTGTACTTCCCGCCAGCTGGATCCATACTTAAGACCCTTAATCTTAATTTAACTTAGTATTTGTCATACAAAAATCAATCATTGTGTAGATATAAAATGTACTTAATTTAAGCGTTCAACTTGTATT
The DNA here is from genome assembly GCA_019059595.1 of Marasmia exigua. Taxonomy (NCBI): domain Eukaryota; kingdom Metazoa; phylum Arthropoda; class Insecta; order Lepidoptera; family Crambidae; genus Marasmia; species Marasmia exigua. The sequence continues at coordinate 56,720 of JADPWL010003234.1, read as the reverse complement.
CCGGATTATATTGTAAAGGCTTAAGAATAAATTAATTGAAAAGGCAATAAAGTGTTTTCCTTCACACACCAAATAAAAGGCGCCCTGGGATTATAGTCTCTCGCTCTGGGGCTGAGTGGCCGGTGAGGTAGCCCAGAAAAAGGGGTTACAGGGGTAATTGCCATACTCACCACGCTTGGCAGACGGGTTGGCGAGGGTTTTGATATAAATGCAGAGTTTTCCTTCTCTGGGGTGCTGATGATCATGCCAGCAGAGTGGTGTGAGTGTAGAAAATTATGGATTTTTGCTTCATACGTAAATTCAAAGGACAATATTAATGCTGATTATGAGTCTCGAGTAGTTAACATAGATACGGAGTGGCAATTATCAATTGAATCTTTCAAAGTTATAACAATAAGACTAGGAATGCCTAAAATAGATATTTTTGCATCGCGTGTTAACACTAAATGCGATAGGTATATATCCTGACATAGGGATCCATCGGCGTGGAAGCATGCATTCACTGTTAATTGGTCCAAGTTTTCCTTTTATGCATTCCCTCTTTTTTGTTTACTCCTAAAAGTAATTCGAAAAATTACAACAGACAGAGCAACTGGTATCATAATATTCCCAATGTGGTCATCTCAGCTTTGGTACCCTTTATTAAAGTTTATGGTAGTGGCAGAAATCTCTCTTTTGTTTACTCCTAAAAGTTATTCGAAAAATTACAACAGACAGAGCAACTGGTATCATAATATTCCCAATGTGGTCATCTCAGCCTTGGTACCCTTTATTAAAGTTTATGGTAGTGGCAGAAATAGTCTCTATGGCACCTCCAGAAAACCTATTAACTGCTTTCAGGAAACCTCACCCATTGAGCAATCAGCTTTTCCTGGGGGCGTGCGTCTTATCAAAGAAGCTCTTAAACGAAGAATGATTTCAGAAGATGCAATAGATATAATGAATGATGGCATCCCTATCCCCGAATACTATAAAGCAATACAATAGCTGTTTAAAGCAGTGGTGGAGTTATGCCAAAAATAAGAGTATAAATATTTTCAGTCCATCCATACCTATCATAATCTCATATCTTACATTTATTTTTCAAAGAGGAAGTTCTTACCAAACCTTAAATTGTCATCGATCGTCCCTTTCTCTTATTTAGGGATTCTATTATTTAAAGGAGTTTATAAACTACGACCTTTGAGGCCCAAATACAGCAGTGTATGGGACCCTTCTAGAGTTTTATGATATGTTCGTCACTGGTACCCATTGAATACCTTGAGCTTAGAGAGTCTCACCAAGAAGGTGGTGATGCTGTTAGTACTGGCCACAGGCTATAGGGTCCAAACTATAAATTCTATTAGTTTAAAAAATATTAAATTATCAAGTAGTGGTGTTGAAATAATTTTTACAGATATTTTAAAAACATTAGCTCCTGATAGGAGTCAACCTTAACGAACTCGGCTCAGCTGATTGACAGACGAAGAACCTTTGTAGGTTCTACAACTGAAGCAAGCTCACAGCGACGGCCTACAAGAATTCCAATGTATGAAGGGAAAGATGGAACAAAGTGGTTAGTACATCCTCCTTCAAGGCCTAATATACGAACTAGGCCAGAAAACATTGTCATAAATCGCCCCGGAGTGAAAAGTGATGTGGCTAACAATTCTCAAACTCCATTGGAATGTTTTGATTTATTTATTACTCAACAAAAGCTGGAAGAAATTGTGCTATTCACAAATATGCACATACGTATATATAAGGAGAAGTATTCCAGGGAGAGAGATATAAAAGAAACTGACTTGACTGAGATAAAAGCTTTAGTCAGGCTTTTACTTATGGCGGGAATGAAAAAAATGCATCATCTAAATATTCACGAAATATGGATTGATGACGGGACTGCGTCTTGATATATTCAGAGCAACCATCTCAACAAAGACAAGATTCTTTTTTCTGTTAGGAAATTTTCGTTTTGATGCTGTGGGCAGAACGTGCTCAATATGATAATATGGCAGCAATGAGATTTATTTTTTAAACTTTTGTCTCCAATTGTTACCCGATTGGAGAAACATTATCAGATTGGAGAAAATGGCACAATTGATGAGATGTTAGAGTCATTTAGAAGACGTTGCAAGTTCCGTGTGTACATGGCCAACGAACCCGCAAAATACGGCATAAAAATATATGCTCTATACTTAGAGCGTTCTTGCGTGTTCGAACGTGCTCGCGCCCCTGAGCGGTCTTTTCAAAGCGTTCTTATGTTCTAGCGATTGTATCGATTAAATTATGGATTGGTCTCAAGAAAAATGTTTACTAATGATAGAAGCCTATCAAAATTTTAGATGTCTGTGGGATCCGACGTATGAACACTATAAAAATACAACTTACAAACAAGATGCTTGGCAAGAAATTGCAAAACTACTGAAATGTAATGTTGAAGAAGTAAAAAAGAAGATGGACTCTCTCCTTGCATCTTATCGCCGAGAAAGGCAAAAAACAATGAGTACGCCATCAGGCAGCGGTGCCGATTGTACTTATAATTCTAAATGGTTTGCATTTAAAAGTATGCACTTTTTGATGGACAAATATAAACCGAGGAAAACAATTGATTTCGACACTAACCAAATTAATAACACGGTGAGTATAGTCCATTTATTTAGAACTAGCTTTCGCCCGCGGCTCGGCCCGCGCTCATGTTAATCCCTCTGGAACAGTTCTTTTTTCGGGATAAAAGGTACCCAATGTCCTTCTCCATATCCCCGACATTATGTATGCAAAATTTCATGACGATCAGTTTAGTAGTTTAAGCGTGAAGGCGTAACAAACAAATAAATAAACAAACAAACTCACTTTCGCATTTATAATATTAGTTAGGATTAGGATTAGGAAGTTAGGATTTACGTACAATGTACACAAACGCAAAACATTTTCCAATGGTTACGGTTGATTTGCGGGTCGGAGGGGTATATGATTTGGTTTAAGGGGGTTGCAAACAATCTGCCATGCCGCCCCCACCCCCTTCCAACCCTTAGGTCAACCGCCAGCTGAGAAAATCGGTCTCGGTTTTGTTAACAGTGATGTGAATCAAAACATGTGCTCGTCAACTGCTCGTCATTTGACCAAAGTTAAAAGTGACCGTCATTTCCCATCACTATCATAAATACAAGGACTGTAGGTAATTATGTTTATTTAATACTTATTTAATGGTAGGGTTAAAGCACTAGTCATGGAAATTGTTTAAATGCATTGTTTTATTACTTGCACGTTACATTATGTAAACAGAGATAATATATAAACTGAGACACTGTCCATGATTGGTGCTTTTACTTTAAGTAAGTAGGTAGTTGCATTTATAACTATTTCGAAAACTTTTTGCTCTGAAACCCTAGTACACACTCCTGCAATTATGCAATATTGTTTTGCCATGGCAAAATATCAGTAAAATTGAAATAGTCTGAAAATTCTTTCCGGATATTTTCACATTGGAAAGTGTGTCTTCGTCCAATGTTGGATAACGGGAGGAATGATGATAAATGGTCCATATTTCTCCACTGGCCTGGAATAACGACGTGATCTTCAATTCTGTCTAGCATGCCCGGTGAATTATATAGCTTCCTAGAAGCTTCTCTTTTCATCAAATAATTATGTAGGTATACGCATGTCATTACGATGAGTGATGCTTTATCCGGTTGTAGTAACATAGGTTTTCTTAATACACGAAAAACTGCTGAAAGTATGCCAAACGCATTTTCAACTATTCGTCTTGCTCTAGACAAACGGTAGTTGTAAATTCGTTTTTCGGATCCCCTGGCGTGAGTACCAGGATACGGCTTCATGATGTGTCTTTCTAATGGGAATGCATCATCTGCTACAAGTATGAATGGCACATTCTGTTGTCTTCCTGGAAGGCTTTGGTCATTAGGCAAATTTAATTCATTACTTTGTAGTTTCTGATAGAAAGAAGTGTTTCTGAAAACTCCTCCATCTGATATTCTGCCCTGACAACCAATATTGGCGAATATAAAATTGTAGTTAGCGTCCACAATCGCCATTAACACCACACTGAATGTAGACTTATAATTAAAAAAGTCGCTTCCGCTATTCATAGGTGCTTGTATGACGCAGTGTTTCCCATCTACAGCACCAACACAGTTTGGGATATTCCACTTCTCATTGAATTCCTGAGCGATTGATAGCCATTCTGTTTCTGTTGACGGTGTCTGAAATGAATGAAAACTTATTTTAGAGTGTATATTAATTAAATTGTTTTTTTCTTTTTTACATAGGCTGATGAGCAGAAGAATGAGCGAAATGAACAAGAAACTGCGTTAGTGGTCCCAAATGCAGATACACAGTCAGATTCAACAACACATCCACAACCTGCAGCTTCAGTAGGATCAAGAAATACTACACCACAATCTCAACCTTCAACACCTCGGCGATCTGGCTACACGACAATACCACCTAAAAAATCTAAACTTGAAGACCCTCGAGTAGCCGAAGCCTACCGTATTTTAAAAGATACACATGCATCAAAAATAAGGGACAAGAGTCAAGCTTTTGGAAATCATGTTGCTTCAAAACATCGTGAATATTCAGAACGGACGAAAGCATATGTTGAACATTACATAAATAATATACTTTTCGACGCTGATTTGGGGAAATTTGATTTTCAGCCAAGTTATGCATCAACTCCGATGTCTTCACATTCAGACACTTCACAAAATACACACATTCGGCATTCTGAATCCACACATCAATCTCCTCCACCCAACCAGATGGAAAACAGTTCAGATAGCAATGTGAACATAGGCCAACAATTACACATTCCGGATACTGCAACTGAAGAAACCAGTCAATCTTTGCTGTATTTTATTAACAATTTTAAGTAACATTTCTTTTCTAGTTAGTTCTCTGAATTAAAAAAAAAATAAATGTCTTAAAAATAAATTGTCTTAGTTTATCTACTTATTTTCACTAATAATTAAGGTCGTGATAATAGGTGTGTAGTAATGTATAAAAATAATAAATATATTGGTTAACTTACCTTAGCATAGTCTTGCAATGCTTCATTTATCGCAGCACATACTTCAGATATAGTATTACATATTGTAGATTTAGACATTTTAGTAAAATACATCAAGCTTTCATAGGAATCTCCAGTTGCCAAAAATCTCAAAGTCACTGCTAGTCTGTCATAAGCAGGAATCGAGTCTCTAAAATTCGTACTTGATTTACGAATTTTGTCGCTGATCAGAGATAGTAAATGATCAAAATCCTCTGGCGCCATTCTACAAAAGTTTTTGAATTGACCACTTTCTTCTTGTTTTTGCATATCCGTCATTGTTTCACCTACGTTATCCAGTGTCCTTCGTTTCATTAAATTTGTAACCCACCAACGTCTCTTTCTTCTTTTATTTTTTAGTTTTTGCGACAAAATAATAAATGCAGCACTTGTAATTATGATATCGCTATCAGAGTCAGACATAATGAACTAACTACCAATATCAACCACAGAATTGACACGAATGAGCAAAAAAACATTCGTTCTTCAATGATCTAGCTCTACACAAAATACGAAAGAATGCTCTTGTTCTAGCTCTAGCTCTTTGTTCGTTTGATGTAAACGCTGAATACGAGTTTTTGTTTACACTAAAAGACCACGAAAGAATGCTCTTGTTCTAGCTCTAGCTCCATGTTCTTTTCATGTAAATCCACCTTTAAAGAAAAGTGTAAAGAGCAGAGAACACCTCTGTTTGTGACATTTTCAGTATCCGAGTGAGTACATGTTGACATATCAGTGTTTCCTGCTCCTGAGGTAGTTGGTTGCTGAACATCCAAGTTAGCGTCATCATCAGGATTGGTTAGACCTCGTACAGGAGTATTCATATTACCGCATTTGGGTTGCTTCGCTTTACACTGTTCGCACTTCCAGGCAGTTTTATGTTCTTTCGACATTGTGTTTAAGAAACGTTTCTCAGAGACATTGGCACAAATCAAATCAAAATGCTGTTTACATAGGTAGCAACGTAGATATTGCCTTACCGTGATAATCTTCAAGCATCCAGCACAAGTAATTGACTTTGGTAACACTCCTGCATTGTGGCATTTTGTACGCTTGAGATGGCAGGATACAAATTGTAGCTATTCACGCAGCTATGTTAACCGCAACGACAAGAAGTCCCTCAGATACAGTTTAAAGTAGTTGCCAGTCTGCGGTATCTAATCTATGACCGGTCTGCAGTGCGCATGCGCGTGACGCAGCGAGGCAGACGAGCCGGGAGGTGCGCACGACTGCGGTTTTTACACTCTGCGCGCAAGCGCGAGATTTACCTGCTTGGTTGCGGTGCTCCGAGCGACGCGTACAATAATAGACGCCGAGACAGCTAAGGAGGGAGTTATCGCGATATCTTTCGATATCGCGAACGCCTTCAACTCCCTCCCTCACGCCACCATCTTAGCGGCGTTGGAGTTTTTTAGGGTCCCCGCCTACCTGAGGGCCCTCATTGCCGATTACCTCCGTAATCGGCAAATTGTGTTTTTGGACGTGGACGGTGAGGTCCAATCACATAGAGTGGAGTCGGGTGTTCCACAGGGGTCGGTCCTAGGACCACTCCTGTGGAATATAGGATTTGACTGGCTCCTCCGCGGCGTTCTTCTCCCGGGCATGAGCATGATTTGCTACGCCGATGACACGCTCGTCACAGCCCGGGGGAAAGACTTCCAAGCCGCCGCCATCAAGGCGGAGGCCGGGGGGGAGCTGGTCGTGGAGCGCATCCGCCGTCTGGGCCTGTCTGTCGCGCTGGACAAAACCGAGGCCATTTATTTCCACGGGCCTCGGCAACTGCGCGCACCACCGAATGCTCATATTGAGCTAAACGGCGTAAGAATGCCCATTAAGACCGAGATCAAATATCTCGGTCTAATTTTGGACACTAGGTGGCAGTTTGGCCCGCACTTTCGCCAGCTGTCACCTTGACTCCTCAAAGCGGCTGACTCCCTCAGCTGGCTCATGCCAAATTTGGTGGGGCCCGGCTCGAAATGCCGGAGGCTATACTGCGGCATCATCAAGAGTATGACTCTGTACGGGGCCCCCATTTGGGCGGAAGCCCTGTCTCAGGACAACGTCCGCCTCCATATTTCAACATAAGATCATCGGTGAAGTAAAGGAAGCTAAATTTTTTGCGATTCTCGCTGATGAGACGACTGATATTGCGCGCATAGAGCAAGTTTCGCTTTGCTTACGATATGTTGACTTAAATGATGTTAAACAACATAAAGTTAAGGAGATGTTCTTAGAGTATATTCCAACTGTTGACGTGACAGGATCCGGTCTTGCAAGCCTCATTATCACAGCTCTGAAAAAGCATGGACTTCAATGTTTTCATGTGGTTGGTCAAGGTTAGGATGGGGCTGCAGCCATGAGTGGGTATTTGCACGGTGCCCAAGCGTATATTCGTCAAGAATGTCCTCTTGCTCTTTATGTACACTGTAGTGCACACTCTCTCAATCTTGCTATTGCTGACTCATGTTCACTAGCAGATGTGCGAAATTGCACCGGGATCGTGCAGTCTGTTGGTTCCTACTTTAGACATTCGGCTCAACGCACTGCCGTTCTGAAGGAAAACATTCGGGAGCTATTACCGGTTGACCATCAAAAAAACCTGCTCGCAATGTGCGAAACACGGTGGGTTCATAAACATGAAGCCATTGTAAGATTCACGGAAATTTATTCAGCGATTGTGCATGCTCTCGAAAAACTTCAATCTAGCCACAATAAAGAAACATCGCAGCAAGCAGTCCAAATGCTAAACACACTTCGATCTTCGAATTTCGTTATGTGCCTAGTGATTCTTCAAAAAGTCATGAGCTATACATTGTCGCTATCAAAGCAACTGCAAGCAATTAACACAGACCTCATAACAGCATTCAGCCACGTGGATAATGTTATTAATGCTTTGCAACTTTTGAGAGATAAAGTTGACGAAGAGTACCCCCATCTCTATGAGAAAGCAAAGGTGCTAATAGAAGAAAATGGTGGTATTCTGCTTATGCCACGTATCGTCGGGAGGCAGTTAAATCGCTCTAACATTCCTGCGTCGGATATATCCACATATTACAAAATAAATTTATTCATCCCTTTTCTCGACCATACAATTCAACAATTAATTGAGAGATTTACGAAACACCGTAAAGTAGTATCGGCACTGTCTGGTGTGTTACCGTCAAATTTTGCGATAGGTTGTGAAATTGAAGAGGCATTTTGTATGTATTCAGAAGTGCTGCCTGAAAAGAGTACATCTGTCGTCAAAGCAGAACTTGAAGTGTGGAAAGCAGCTATGACTCTCACCTCCCCTACTCCAAAATCAGCTTTGGAATGCTTAGATAAGTGCGACCAAAAACTCTATCCAAATATTTACATATTGTTGCAAATACTGGCTACGTTACCTGTTTCCACTGCTACCCCAGAAAGGTCTTTTTCAAGTCTAAGAAGGCTTAAAAACTACTTGCGGAACACAACGGGTGAAAACAGACTGAATGGCTTGGCTCTCATGAACATTCACTATGGGATAGAAATTGATGCGAATGAAGTAGTGGATATATTTAAAAAGAAGAACAGAAGATTAATTCTATAACGTGTACCTAGGTATAACTGAACGTAATTTTTTATTTAGCCTATATTGTCCCCCTGCTTGAAAAAGGTCTTCGACGATTCCTTCCATTCCAGAAGTTTTCTCTGAATCTGTTTATTACATATTAAATATTGTTCTTATGAATAAACGGCTATTTTATGTATTTTTATTCGTTTTATTTTCTTGAACCCCCCCCCCCCCCGATTCTAAAACCTGGCTACGCCCGTGTCTAGCAGCCTACATGATCTACTAGATCCCAGATCACAAGGAATTGAATTAGAGGAAGAGGAAGAAATCATTGCGATGGAATTTATTTATGAGGCAGATTGACTTAGATGTTATCACAGACTTAGCGAACTACGGAGCGAGGGAAGGATTTTGGGGAAAATCTTTTGTTTGGAGCAGTCTAGAAAATATGAATGCACTAACGTGGTGGAAAGTAATTTGTAAGAACTAACCCTTGAGTAAAGTCGCATCTTGCCTTTTGACTGCTCCCTGTACGTCCGCTGCCACAGAACGCACCTTCAGCGCTCACGGAAATATCCACAGCATTAAACGCAACAGGCTTACTACATAGAGGGCAGCAAAACTGGCATACATATCTTATAACTGGAACATGCTGCACAAAAAAACAGAGATTGATGTAGAAGAACTAGAAGATGAAGACTTTCAAGTCCTTTTAATGATAGTCCCGTTCCTATGCTAAATCCAACTGAAGCTGAACCATCTACTTCGGGAAGCAATATAAGGCAAATCGGATTTATAGATTAATAGATCAATTTCATCCGACGATAGTGACTAATTATGTACTTAAACTTATTGCTTGTAAAAGTAAACGTGATCAACAGTTAAAATCAACAGTCAAAAAACTATAATTATGACCCATTTGTAAAAATTTAGAGTTCAAATATTGTTTATTCCTGAAAATGTATTCTTTATTCAAAATATGTATTTCTATTCATAATTATTTACCATAATTACAATTTCTAATTTAAAAGTAAAAGAAGTGAATCAACCCACATTTTTCCCATTTTCCCGAGAATATTCCCATTTTGGGAATATACCCGGGTATATATCGGGTGGAAATATAGAAACTTTCCGAGACGCCCATCTCTAGTTCCAAATGATGAAAGCGTCAATTCTGCCTAATAATAAAATTAATAACAGTCACATCAAGTAATCAATAAGATATTCTGCATTTTATTTAAACAAACTTATAAAAATGGGCTTGATAAAAATAAAATTATACCATAATATACCTACATACAGTAATTTCTTGGATATTACATGAGTTAGTTATTTTTTGTCTTGATGAGAATGGTCATGTCATACTTTTAACCCCCCTATTGTGTACCCCAGTCGTGTGCCACCTCTCCTAGCGAGTGCACGCGTCCAAAGCTCACGTATTAAGCCACAACGGGCTTTACGGGACCTAACGGGTGGGCCCTAAGGGTTCACAAGGGGACGCAGCGGCCCACAGAAGAAGCAGTGGGACCCAAGGGGCCACAGAGGTGCCTAGTGGGGCCTAAGGGTCTACAAGGGGACGCAGCGGGGCAGTGGGACCTAAGGGGCCACAGGGGCACCCAGTGGGGCCTGAGGGTCTACAAGGGGACGCAGCGGGCCACAGACGAAGCAGTGGGACCCAAGGGGCCATAGAGGTACCCAGTAGGGCCTAAGGGTACTCAAGAGGACGCAGCAGGACCTAAGGGGTCAAAGAGAAAGCAGTGGGACCCAAGGGGCCACAGAGGTACCCAGTGGGGCCCAAGGGGACGCAGCGGGACACATCTTTGTACTTCGGTGGGAGGGGCCTAGCACGGCGTGCCAGAGGACCCTTTTGGTGAAGGGGCTCGGCGCGTCGCACCAACAAAGAGGAGACATCCGAGAGACGAGGAGCAGCGCTACACCTGCACCTGGACCGCGAGGACTCCACGGCGTGCGAGAGGACACCATCGGCTGAAGACTTAGGTACAGTGCTAGATTTAAGTTTATATAATTACCCTGTAACCTCTGCATGCTTGGGCCCGCCTGGACCAAGTACTTTTGGAGCTTAGATAATTTTACATTTGACATCTTATTCTACAATACAATTCTGAACCAATAAATTACACCACATCAACTGACATTCTGAAATTGTGACATTGCTACTTTTAATCCTGACATTTAATATATCATTGACATTTTACTTTTGACATCACTTATTTTATCTTGACATTTAATTCGACACACTTTATCTTGACATTTAATTTGATACATTTGACATCCCAATCTCCAATCTAATTTGAATTACTATAACATATTACATTTATAACTCACATCTTTGACATTCTATATCGTCTTTTTATTTTATTTTTATACCGTGTTTTATTTTTTATTTGACTTTTATACCGTGTATTCTTTCCTACTTTGCCAACTGTGCTCTTACCTAAAACGCGTAATGGCCGACAAAATAGCACCCCCGAAAGAGAAAAAATCTGGCTCTGGGAAGACGAAACAGGCTACATTGCGAAAAAGGGTACATAATGGGACCGCAACAGGGCCCAATGGGGCTAAACGAGGCCCAAGGGGACCGAATGGGGCGGATCGGGGCGGGCCCAACTTGCTGACCATACCATATATGCATACAATTGCAAATACAGGTATCTGCAGTTGTGTCAAATTGACATTAATGGTAATTGACTCTATTTTATTTTATCATATTGACGCTGTGTAATTTAATTATATTATTCTGTATTAAGTTGACACTGACTTTTTAAATTTAAGATACAAATTGGTTAGGTTAGGTTAGACATTTTGACATTAATTGTAATTGACTTCATTTATAGTATTGACATTGTTATTTAATTGTATTCTTTTGTATTATTTTATTATTTGTATGCATGACTAACCTTAAGATTTACTAAGCTGAAATGTTTTGGAAATTGTTGTGTATACCTGTAATTGGCAAACATATTTGAACCGAAACCCTAATATGTACCATAGATATACTGTGAATGTCCTAAATGTGTATTGCTGTTGGTGTACCTTTACTAAATAAATAACCAATTATTTCGACGCGAACATTTTGACATCTATTTATTTATGCATGCTTAATTCAAAACATATTTACATACTTGACGAAGGTCAGGATGGTTATCTCTTTGTTAATCATGGCGCGGCATAATGGGGCGCAACGGGTCCAACGAGACACAAAGGGCCACAATGGGGCCCAAGGAGGCCGAGGGGTCCCAACGGGACCCAAGGAGGCCGAAGGGGCCCAACAGGCCATAATGGGCCCGTAGACTAATTGCTGTTGTGCCCCGTTGTGCCGCGAAATATATCTTTAAGCTTTTTAAATTTAGATACAAATTAGGTTAGGTTAGAGTTAGTAGTTGCTCCAATCTTAGTTATAAGGCACACGACAAAAAAAAAACAAATAAAAAAAACACTGATAAAAAATAATGACCTAGTAATAATAACCTACGGAAAAAACTCCACAATAACACAAAGTGGAGTTAGTTGTTTAAATTTGGCAATTGTTGCAGATTAAATGGCCGGCAGACTTTCTCTCTTGGAAGATTCCCTTGTGGAGGAGGCTGCGGAGCGCAAAAAAGACCGAAGGGAGGAAAGGGACAGCCTAGATGTAAATGTAATTCCCGATATTGAATTTATCGGGAACTATAGGCTCAATAGATCCCTTTTTCAAAGCTTATGTGAGGAGATAGATGCCCTCAAAAAAACAGTCGTGGGATGGACCCTCAAGGTCAAGGTATGTAGGTAACCTATTTATTTTTATCCTACTTAAACTAAGAAAACAATAGTTTTCTTTCATACAAAATCTTATACTTATTGCTTCAAACAAAACATATGGTAGTGGGGATACTAAATATAGGTTATATTTTACAGATTCTTACAGCGCTCAATTTCTTTGCGCGGGGAAGTTACCAAGGTGCCGTTGCCCAAAACGCGGATGTACCAATGACACAGCCATCTGTGTCAAAATGCATCCGTGAGGTGTCGAGGGCTATAAATACACCTGCCATCCTGAGGAAGTTCATAAAAATTCCTCAAAATTCGACTGAGAGGAATTTGATAAAAAGGAAGTAAGTTTACAATCAAATAAATAATATAGTGTCTTTAACCATAGCAACAAATGGAATAGAGAATTTGCGTTAGCAATAGATTGTGGCTTTGGTCAATACTTTATTCATTATGTTATATCTTTACAGTTTTTATGTGAGACATTTCATCCCAGGGGTAGTAGGTTGTATTGATTGCACTCATGTAGCAATCATACGGCTAACAGATAATGAGGAGAGATATTACAATAGAAAACATTTTCATTCATTGAATGCTCAAGTTGTAAGTACATAAAATTTAATTTTGATTAATAAAAATGGATAATATCTAGACCTATTCACTGTTTGTATTACTCTTTATTGTATGTACTATTATTTTTTATGTTCTAGCAGCACCAGTGCCGTTTTATCCATTAGGCATTATAGGCAACTGCCTAGGGGCCCTGCCACGTTCAGGGGCCCCTGTGCTACAGGGAAAAGAATAGGCAATGTTTCTTAAACAGTAAAAAAATAATTTGAAAATTTGCTCTGTACATTACATCGACGCTATTTTAGTACATTTCGGAACGCATTCCTTATTAGATATTATTATTATGATTATTATGATAGTTTAAAAGTTTATAACGCAGTAATATAATTGCAAGCAATTTTATCGCGGTAATTTAATTAAAAACGCTCAAAACTCTTTGTAGTGATTTCCAATGAATTAAATAAATAAATATTTCACAACATCACATACATTGATCTGACTCCGAGATAGGTAGCTCAAGCACCGGTGTTACGGAGGGTTACTCAGAGCCAGGACCTCTCACTCTCTAATATAGCGAGAGCTATATTAGCGACTGAGGATGCCTGGAAGGCCTTTGCCGCATATTGCGAGCATGTGATGGAGGCGAAGGAGGCGGCGGAACGCGAGCGAGAGGCTGACCCTCTCGCCCCTGCGATCCGCAAGGCACGTAGAGGGAGGAGACGACGCCAATACTTGCGTCTCCTTCCCCTGCGAGGAGCAGGTTCGCTGGTGCGTGGGGCTGTAACCCCACCACCGGCATTGCACGGACCTCCTCCTACGCCTGGTGAGGACGGCACGACTCTCTCGGCTGTCCCCATCCCTCCCCCCGACCCCGGGGGGAGAAGCGCCGTGCCCGCCGTGTAGGCGGGCGTCCCTGTCCGGGGGGTGACGTGGTGAAAGGCTCCGAGCTTTGGCCCCATGTCACTCGCCCACCCATGGACAGATGAGGGAGAGTCCCAGGAGTTTTAGTCGGTATGCCTCTGGCCGGCTTCTCGTTAGGAGAAGCCGTCGCCAGTGGAGAGTCCGACATAACCCATCCGTTTACAGACGGATGGGTATGCGTAACGCATTTCTCCTGGGTCACCAAAAAAAAAAAAAAAAAAAAAAAGAGGTTGGAAGGTATTGGGCCATTAATTCAGACTACAATCAATCCTTAAGTTAGAACGCACAAAGCTTATTTTAAATTTCTTTTTTGTTGTGAATGCACACTTACTATACTGGTACCTACCAAGTATGTATATTCTATGGCCAAGCTACTTTCATAAGGTTGGCAGTACTGGTTCGTTGGCATGACCGGGGAATTCCCCGAGTCGTTAAATACGTATTGTATGATGTGTCATAGACATTATTTTCGAACCATTTTCAATTAAATCGTTCAATTTTTACTTCGTGCAATTCGTTTGCAAGTTTCACGGCTGTGAATAAAAAGAGAGTTTTACAATTTGTGTTTTAAAAATTACGAATTTAAGGATAAGTGTTGGATATTTATTTATAAAGACTGCAGAAGTGCTTCAGGCTTTGTGAAAATCGGTGAAACGACGGGTTAAAAACAGTGTAGTGGAAACTAAAGTTTCATTAACTGAAGTTAAAATTACTTTACGTAAGTTTTATTATTTTTTACATATTTTATTACCTGATACAGGATTTGACAAATGTGAAGTGTCGTTTTATTATTCAATTGGATATTTTAATTAATTTCTATGTTATTAAATATTTTTACTTTGGGTGTTTATTAATATTAAGCAGGAAACTATTATTATTATTATATTGTTTGAGCTGCTAAGGTGAAATTTTCTTTACTGTTTTAAAACAAAAGATTATTCCTTTCAGGAACAAAATGTCGGAGGTACCCGTAAAGAAAAAGCATCAAAGTGGTTCCGAAAAACGTAAAAAGCGGCAAGAGCAACAAAATAAACTTAATGAACAATTAAAGAAGACACAAAACCTTTTCGAACTCGGATTTAGTCGCGAATTAAAGGAACATCAACCTCATGACACTCCAAGTACGTCTTCTACCAGCCACAAGATGGAAGTAGACCCAGTAGAGGTTCCTTGCGAGCCTTTTGAACAGATTGGCCAGGATCAAGAAACACCTACGTTAGTCAGTGCAGAGGAAGGTGAGGCCGAGACAGGGGTCATACATCAAAACGTAGTTCATCTAGGGGTGGAATACCAGTATGACATTGGCTTATGGCAAAATATTACCAACGAAATGCAAGATTTTTGGTGTACTAGAGACCCTAACGAATGTCAACACTTTGATTGTAATTTTTCTGCTTCGGCCCGACAGTACGACGACAGTAAAAGATTTTTTTCTCAGTCTATGTTTTTTCGGAAACACATCAGTGGTGGTAAAATCAAACGGGAGTGGCTCATGTATTCTCCGTCTACTGGAAAAGTATACTGTTTTCCATGTATCCTTTTTGGTGAAGCACAAAACCGATCACAATTTCAAACTGGATTTTCTGATTGGAAAAATGCGTTGCACCGAATCCAATCGCATGAGAATAATGCAACTCACCGAGTATGTGTACAGACACTCATAAGTAGACGACGCATTCACGGACGAATCGACACTTCTTTAGAGATTACATTTAATAAAGAAAAAGAATATTGGAAAAAAGTTTTAGAAAGAATAGTCTCTGTGATAAAATTTTTATCATCCCGTGGATTAGCATTTCGTGGTGACAATGAAATTCTCGGTTCTCAACATAATGGCAATTATTTGGGAATTTTAGAGTTAATCGCAGAGTACGATCCTTTTCTTAGTTCGCATTTAGCAAAATATGGTAATGAAGGCAAAGGAAAACAATCGTATTTATCTGCAACGATTTGTGAGGAACTTATTGAAATATTGGGAAATAAGGTTTTAAAATATATTGTTAATGAAATTATTGAAGCCAAATACTTCTCAATAAGTGTCGATTCGACACCTGATATATCACACACTGATCAGTTGACTGTAGTGCTGAGATATGTTACGTCGAATGGAGAAGTGGCTGAACGTTTTCTTAAATTTCTTCTCATACAGAACCACAAAGGGGAAGAACTAGCCACCGAAATATTAAATTTTTTAAGCCAACATAATATTGATGTAAGAAATTTGAGAGGTCAGTCTTATGATAATGCGTCGAATATGTCTGGTCGTTACAATGGTCTCCAAGCGCATATAAAGAAAATAAATCACCTCGCACACTACGTTCCCTGTGCAGCGCACTCACTGAATTTGGTTGGAGTACGTGCAGCGGAAAGCTGCGTTGGAGCAATCTCATTCTTCGGATTTGTACAGGCAATATACAACTTTTTTTCGGCATCAACTCATCGCTGGGCAATTATGCTCGAAAATCTTGAAAAACGTGATGAACGTAAGCATAATTCGTCATTGGTTCTGAAAAGTGTATCCGATACAAGATGGTGTGCAAGGGCCGATGCTACTAAGGCTTTGGCAACTGGTTACAACAGTTTTCAGAAAGCTTTGCAGTCTATTGCTAGCGATGAGACTCAGACATCACAAGCGATTCACGAAGCTAAATGTCTATTGAATGACTTAAGAAAAAAAGAAAATGCTGTAATGGCCGTATTCTGGGCTGCCATACTAGATCGGATCAATGGTGTCAGCATATCTTTACAAAAGAAAACAATTGAACTACGAACGGCAGTCGATCTTTTAAAATCGCTTTTAGATTTTTTAATTTCACAGAGAGATTTATTTGACGACTACGAGACTAAGGCAAATGAGAAAACTGATACTCAATACAGTGATGAGAATCAGCGTGAGCGAAAAAGGAAAAGGCATCACGATGACGGATCAGCAGAAGAAGTTGTGCTCAGAGGAAAAGAGAAGTTAAAAGTTGATACATATTTGCCAGTACTAGACATGTTATTTACAGAACTGTCGCGGCGCCTAGAAGCTTACCGGGAAATAAATGATCTGTTTGGGTTTCTAACAGATTTCTCGACAAAATCGGACGCTGAAATTAGACAGGCTTGTACAAAATTTAAGGATCATTATTTCGAGGACATTGAGCCTGAGTTTATAGACGAAATGGTGCAGTATAAATACTTCATCTTACAATTAGATGACGCCGGACAAAAAAATATGCCAGCCGAGGAGTCTTACAAACTGATTATTGGTAACATGGCACAGTCAACTTTCCCGAATGTAATGACAGCTTTGCAAATATATAGAAGTCTAATGATTACAAATGCCACTGGTGAACGAAACTTTTCCAAATTGAAATTAATTAAAAACTGTCTTCGTTCAACGATGTCTCAAAACCGTTTAAATTCATTGGCTATAATGGCAATTGAAAATGACGTGTTGGAGAAGATTACCTTTCAGGATATCTTGAACGATTTTGTATCAAAAAAAGTTAGAAGAGTTAATATTTAAGCTATGTATGTTTTTTTTAAATGCATAAATAAACATTCTGTTCATTTGATTCAACATTTTTATTGAATAATATGATGATATACCCAGGTTAGTAAAAAACGGTGTAATTTTGAATTTTGTTGTGTTAACGTAAAAATTAGAAGAGGGTAGGGGGCCCTGGATGAGCATTGCCTAGGGGCCCCGACAGGCATAACCCGGCCCTGAGCAGCACCCATGAACATTGCGGGATCAGAGGAGTCTTGCCAGCCTTTAAGAATGGGGAAGACCATCATAAACACCAGGAAATACAGTCAAAACATTCCATTTAACTGTGAAATGTGGTACATAAGTTGGATTTTCATATTTTTATTTGTAAATAGTTTACTCAATGATTTGCAGATCTGTGATGCCGATTGTTACATTATGAATGTGGATGCATCCTATGGTGGAGCCACACATGACTCATTTGTGTGGACACATAGTGATTTAAGAAGCCACCTGGAGAACCTCAATGATGAAAACACTTATTTCTTAGGTAAAATGTTAACATTACATACTAATAGTATGATACTATACACCTTTTATTAACTTTTTACATCATGTTTTTCATACTTTTACTTGTTTAGGTGATTGCGGATACCCATTGAGATCGTTCATGATGACACCCTTTGAAACAGTGCAAGATGGTTCTCCAGAGTTCCACTACAATCACCTGCACAAACGTGTTCGCTCCACCATAGAGCGGAGATTTGGTATATTAAAAGGCAAGTACCTTTAAAATTGGGTTGTTTTGTGGCAAGATACATTTTATTTATAAAAATTAAATTATAAGTCATAAAATTATTTGTAGATTATTGGTAATAATAAATATTGTTTTCTTTCAAAGGGAGGTGGAGGTGTCTTCTTTCAGCAAGGGAGCTTCATTATGTCCCAGAAACAGCAGGCAAAATCTTGATAGCCTGCTGCGTATTGCACAACATGTGCATACGAGCTGGGATTGAAGCTTCCGAGCTGACTGAAGAAGAAATCCGTACAGAGGCGGCACGCCAAGTGACATCCCATGGAGCCTCTCAAACTTCCACTCAAGCTTTGAGATGAGGCCAAAGATTTCGAGCAGCCTTAGTGGAGCTAATTAATAGGGGACAGTAAACTACAGGTAATACTTTTTAAATGATTGTACTCTAGTACAAGTTTTTACTGATGTGTTTCAAACACATCAGTAAAATTTTCAATTTTATTTTTATAGGTTAAACATATATATTTTATACCGGGTATACCGGTATAAAATATAATGCAAACCGTGTAAGTATGGTTCTTATAAAACATGATATTTTTAACATTAAATTTCTTTTCTGCTCTTTTATAGTTGGATTTTTGCTTTTATGTCACAGTCATGTATATTTATATTATTTTCAGTTTTTGGAAGACAGAAGAGATTTAAGGTGATTTTTTTTACGTTATGGCGGACAAACGAGCAGACCGCTCACCTGATGGTAATTACCGCCGCCCATGGACATCAACAACAGATGAGGCATTACTGATAACGGCTTTAAAGGAAGGAATACGTTCTTTTCTTGAAGATCACCAGGATGTCGTACCTATTCGAAAACACCATCTTTGGTAGCTGATTCCATAGTTTTACTACACGCGGTAGGAAGTGGCGTGAGAAACGCACTGTGGTAGTATAAAATTCATCCAGGTGATGTGGATGGTATTTAGACATCTGGAGCCCAATTCTCGGGCTCGTGACATTTATTTTCATTCGACATATATCACTAAAACATAGTTTTTTTTGTATGGTTTTCGGGTGATATCCGCCATGTTCTCAAAATATCACAAGCACGAGAATTGGGCTCCTGGCGTATTATAATAATGGTGGTACATGAGCAGATTTATCACCTAATGGTAAGCAATTGCCACCGCCCATAAACACCCCCAACACCAGCGGAGTCACAAGTGCGCTGCCAACCTATATGATCCCGTTCTCCCGGATTAGGCCTGTAATTCGTGTATGCTAATACCATTTCATCCATCCACCCGTGGTCTCATCAACATGTCTCCCTGGTGGGTCCACCACGGGTAATTTTCTTTACCCGTTAGCACTAAATCGCTATCGAATTTATAATAAACATCCTTCTTCATTCTCGTTGACATTTTTTATTTTAAAAACATGGTAGTTGTTTTAAGTAGGTAATCTTTGAGTGAGACTGAAACTGCCCGCAGTCAGAGACGACAAATTAACTTTTTTGCATATTTAAGAACAAAAAGTGACACTACTACGACTTTTTATAATTAAGTTACTGAAAGCTTAATTTGAAGTCTCCGAGTGTGGCACTTATATTAGTGATATTAGAAATCAATAATAATATATTTTTTTAGATTGATAGTTGGGAAGAGTCGCAAGCAGAATTACCGTAACCGTCTTCGTCTAAAACAGGGTTCCTTAAAGTGTGGTACACGGACCCGGTGGTAGGGGTCCGTAGCAGGTGTATCAGGGGTCCGTAGGAGATGAGTTTGCAAAAATATTTTTCAAAAAATTGTGTGGTGTGGGGCGCGGACCCGGACTACAAGCTAGCGCGATGAGTCTTTGGCTTTGACCGTTATTGCGCAGAAGTCAAAAATTGGGTATCGAATGCTATGATTGGCGGTACCCATGCGCAGTATCCCCTCCACTCTGCGGTCAAAGACAAAGACTCATCGCGCGAGCTGTATGTACGCGTGAGTTCTCGCCGCCGCCGCCTCGCCCCACCACCGCCCGCGCCACCCGCTCGCTCACTCAGTACCGCACGGCACATCGTACCCGCCACTTGCATTGTTTTTAATTAATTAGTGAAACGTACAGGTACGTAAAAAGAGGATTAATAATAATAAGTATTTTTTAATTATACATACAAACTTACATATTCAATTGTGTAACGTACCTAATTGTATATTACATTGTTTCAGTTTGTTCAAGAAAATGTCAATAAAACGAAAGTACACAGTACTTAATCGGGAGAGTGAAAATTCAATAACGAATACTGATGATTATAATTTGGAGGACATAAATGAGCTAATATCAAAGATACAAATATGCCAGGATTGTGATGATGACGATGTGAAAGAGTGGGTCACTGGTGACAGTAATGATCAAGGCTTTCAGATTATGTCGGATGACGAAATAGTACAAAGCATATTGCATATAAGCAAACAGGAATCGGAAGAAGATGAAACTGAAGAAAATCTAGATGTGGAGAATGATGCAGAAATATATCATGATGAAGCACTTCATGCCCTGGACACTGGAACAGCACTTAAATGGTTTGAAAAACAAACGGAGAGTGATACTGTGAGTTTACTACAGCTGAAACGAATTCGTGATATAGCAGCAATGAAGAAAAACAGTGCCTTACGTCAAACGACAATTACCAAATATTTTAAATCAAATTAAACTTATATTATTTTATTTCATGATTACCAACGACAATTACCAAATATTTTAAACCAAATTAAACTTATATTATTTTATTTCATGATTACCAAATGCAAATTACGAAATATTATTGTAAACAAATTAGACGTATAGTACATTGTGTACCATTTCTTAATAAATGTTGATTTTCGTTGCTATGTATTTGTTGTTTTTAATAAACACATAACATTACATATACGTATATATATGTAGTATATATGCATAAAACCCGCTTTTTTTCTTCATACATTCGGTTATCCGGATTTTCGATTATCCGGATGCCTAACGACAACAATTAGTCCGGTTAATCGAGTTTCTACTGTATGACGAGTCTTATGTTAACTTTGGGTTTACTTTCGTGACTGAACGTGATGGAACTCAAAAACCGCAGTGCTTTTTATGCGGAAAAGTGCTTGCTAATGGAAGTATGAAACCAGCAAAGTTGTCAGAACATCTTAAAACTGTCCACCCTGGAAATGTATGTGACAGCATTGATGACTTTCGTACTAAGAAGGCTCGGTTTGAAAAAGCCGGCACTTTACCTAAATTAGGATTCACCCCGACACAAAAACCATGTCTTGAGGCATCGTACAAGGTTGCTTACCGTATTGCTTAGCAAAAGAAGCCACATACTATCGCGGAAACATTAGTGAAGCCTTGCGCACTGGATATTGTGGAACTTGTGTGTGGTAAGAATGAAAGAAAGAAGGTTGAAGCTGTTCCCTTATCAAACGATGTTATTCATTCTAGAATTGTTGAAATGTCGTCAAATGTTTTAAAGCAGGTTATTGAAGAATTGAATGCTTCACCGTTTCCGTTCAGTATGCAATTGGATGAAAGCACCGATGTATCACAATGCAGCCAACTCTTGGTGTTTGTCCGTTATGTAAAACATGATACGCGTAGTATCAAAGAGGAGTTTCTTGTTTGCGACTCACTTTTAGAAACTACGAAGGCTTCAGATGTCTTTGAAATGATAAAAAATTTTTTCATCGCACAAAATGTAGACTGGAAGACTAAACTTGGTAGTATATGTACCGATGGAGCTCCCGCGATGCTTGGTAATGCATCTGGTTTTGCGGCTTTGATCAAGAAAGAGTGCCCTCATGTTATAATCACTCATTGTGTCTTGCATCGACATGCCTTGGCTTCACGAACTATGCCTACTTTTTTAAAGGAAGTTATGTCTACATGTGTCAAAATAATTAACTTCATCAGAGCAAGAGCCTTAAACCACCGCCTGTTTAAAAAGCTTTGTCAAGAAATGGGTTCAGAACATGAAGTACTTCTTTACTACACAGAAGTTCGTTGGCTGTCAAGGGGACAAGTATTGAAGCGCTTGTTTGAGTTGCGAGAAGTGTTACTTTTTCTGAAAAACAAAGAAAATTCATTGTATGAATATCTTGAAAGAGAAGATTTTGTGGAAGGGCTAGCGTACTTAGCTGATATATTTACTCATTTGAACGAGATTAACCTGTCTCTTCAGGGTCTTGCAGTCACCATTGTGGATGCGTCTGATCGGCTGAAAGGTTTTTTAGGTAAACTGCCACTTTGGAAAAGGAGAGTGGAATCAGGTAAATTTGCAAATTTTCCGATGTTAGAAGAGTTGATAATGCAAAAAACACAAAGTGACGGCCACACGACATCAAAGAAGGTACAGAAAGAGGTGTCTAAGCATCTGGAAACATTGCAGACGTCTTTTGAAGGTTATTTCAGCCCAGAGTCGCTTGAAAAAGAAACATGGGTGCGGAGCCTATTTTTAATCGATATTGACAGCATTAGTGATGAAGATCTTATTAAAGATGATCTAATTGACATGAGATCAAAAGAAGTTTTGAAAGCTGAATTTCAGGCAAAAGATCTTGGCGACTTTTGGGGTTCCTTAAGTCAAGCTTACCCTCTTCTAGTCAAGCGAGCTATGTCCATTTTGATACCGTTTGCTACTACGTATCTTTGCGAGGCAGGGTTCTCGATTCTGATGTCAATAAAGACAAAAAGTCGCAATCGGTTGAACGTCGCAGATGACATGCGACTTGCCTTGTCGAAGACAGTCCCACAAATTAACGTTCTCATTGAGGCCAAACAACAGCACCCTTCTCATTAACTTAGTTCTTAATAATTGTAATGATGAAAGTTCAAATAAATAAAATTATTTTATATAATATATAAGTACGGCTTTTTTTATAACAATTTTTTTTTGACAGTGGTCCGTAGAGTTGTTTAAATTTTGAAAGGGGTCCGTGACTGGAAAAAGTTTAAGAAACCCTGGTCTAAAAAGATGAAATATGAATCAGCTGAAAGTCCAGAAGTATTATCTTCACCCGCTATCTTAGCTTGTAAACCACAGTTAGAAGATACACCAAGAAAGATAAGACTATGAAAGTGTTTCAAATTGAAAAATATGAAAATATAGCGACTGCAGTCACAAAAAAGATACTTAAAGAAAAAAATTACAGGGTTGCAAGAAATGTTGAATGACCTGACTGAAAAATGTCTCATTACCAAGGAAGAACGTTTGGACTAAAATTGTGTGAAGGAAAAGGAGCTTCTTAAAAGACAGCTACTTAAAAGTCTTATGTCCCCTAGGTGGGACAAATGGCGTCCACAGTGCTCCGCCATCTCGAACGGTCTTGAGATTAACTTTTTACGTTTTACTTAAAAGTAGAACAGGGAAAATACCTAAAACCAAATATTCACAAACTCAGGTGTTTTGCTTTAACTCTACATTTTTATTCGCCAAAAGCGTATAGGTATGTGCGAAAAACATTCGCAACGTGTTTGCCTGCACCTAAGACTCTAACCAAATGGTATAGTTCTATCGATGGAAAGCCAGGTTTTACAAAGAGGCGTTAATCGCATTAAAATTAAGAGATGAAAGTAATCCGGATAAGAAAATTTACTGTACCTTGGTTATGGATGAAATGAAAATAGAACAATTAACGGAAAATATAGCAAGCACACAAAGACAATACGGTTGCGTGGATTATGGATTGGATTTTGTTTCTGATAACTCTGAAGAAGCTCCTTGCTTTGAATTTATATGAGTGGGAATAAACACCACCTGAAGCTATCCATTTATTTATTTATTTAATTTATTAATTTAATCATTCACATATCAGTTAACAGAATACGAAAATTCCAACACACCAACAAGTCATCAATGCCACAGCAACGTCACTAAATTCGTAGAATATCTGATTGGCTTTTTTGCTGATCGTCATTACATATTGATGATAATCTAGCTTACAATCCAATATTAAACCTATGTCACGAATATCATATACTCTATCTATACAGGCGTCAAATAATTTATAATTTACTAGCACGGGGTTGCGTCTGCGAGTGTAAGTGATAACCTTGCATTTTGTCCCGTTAAAAGGCAAAAGATTAGTCACACTCCAGTCAGCTACTACGTCCACATCAGCTTGGAGTGCGGCTGCTTTTTAGTAGGTAAAAGACTAATGTTCAACTAAAAGCACGACTAGTAACGCAAGCCTTTCTCTTAGAACACGATACTGGTGTAGAAATCAAAGCAGTGACTTGTGACGGTACTAAAGCGAATATTGCCGTGTACGAAAAGTTAGGTTGATGCTTGGATGTAAGGAATTTACAAACGACAATTTTAGACCCTCAAACATGACAACAATGTTTATTCATTTTAGACCCCTATCATATGCTCAAATTAGTTCGAAATGTATTTGAGAATTATGGATTTTTTTGCCAATTTATTCCTGGAAACAAAATTCAGTGGTCTAACATTCAAAATTTACATGAAATACAAGAACAGTAACTGTTTATATGGCCAATAAATTAAAAGCAAATCCTATTTTTTTTTCAAAACTAAAATAATGAACGTTCGTCTTGCAGTCCCGCTTTTTAGTACAAGTGTAGCTGATGCATTGATTTTTTGCCCATGTTCGAAAATTTAAGTGCGACAGCTGATTGGGGTATTCATACTTCCAACTTTCATATTTTTTAAAAATTAAGGCTTGCTTCACTTGATTGTATAGCAAGCCTTAAATTTAATAAAACATGAAACTGCTTTTGAAAGATCAAACGAAGATAAAACAGTTCTATTGAATTTGGAGGTTGACGTTAAAAATCACAGCGATCATATTAATAGAGTCAATGTTTTGAAATCCCCTCGTTACACAGGTTTCCTCGGATTCCTTGTATGCATTGAAAGTGCTGAATGCGTATTTGAAAACTTGGTCTTAAGTCCAAACTCACAATTAACATATTTGAGGTCACCTGAGGGAAATGCGTCTATGGGGAAAATGCAGCTTTTTGAAAAATCTTACAAACTAATCGAAGTACGGCAACTTCAGCCATCTAGGAGTAGACGTTTGAACTACATTCGTAACATAAAATAGAAACAGAGGGCGCTGAACGTCGGGCATTTGACATTTCGGCCATATTGTAAATCACATATCTTTTGACAAGTGGAGCAGCGAGAGATGTCGCATCCGGTCATGAGTGCTGGCACTAAACGAAACACAAGCGCGCCACCTGGCGGTCCGTCTGCGCAACTACGGGTTCCGGTGCGCGCTTCAACAGAGTCGTGACGTTGAATCCGCGCTCGACGGAGCTCAGTTTCAATCGAATCGCCGAATAGTGAACAAGTTGTCACGGAACTGTTCTACGTTTCCTTAGTGGTCAGATTTGTGACCTAAAATAAACCTTAGTTGTGCTTATAGTAAAGTGTAGTGCGTATATTAAACTAATTTTTACTGCACGATATCCATATTCGCCCACACTATGTCGGAAAATCCACTTGATCTTACATCAGAAGTAGGGTCTAATCGTGCAAATGAGCGTTGCGGCGAAGATAATGAAAATCAGTGGAAGTTACTTTTGGAATTGCAAAATCAACAAATGCGCGAACTTATTCAAGCCCTGAAGCCTGCCAAATGTGAACAATATCATAGTGCTGCCAGATTTCAACCCCGGTAAGCAAGACTCCGATGCGCAATCGTGGTGTGCAACGGCTGATTTGTGTTTGGACGGACATTCGGTGCAAGGAGGTCAGCTTATTATGATCGTTAGTAAGGCGCTGAAAGGGTCGGCTTTTACATGGCTGTCGCAAATAACATATCCAGGTATGACTTGGACCGAGTTTAAGGAATTATTCACGGCCAGATTTGTTAGTGTCGAAACATCTGCGGCTACCCTCATAAATTTGAGCAACGAAAAACCTAAAGTTAACGAGAACTATGCCGCATACGCAAGTCGTCTGGTCACGTCGTTGATTAGCCGATGGAAAAACACGAGCATTGAACAAATAGCAGTGTCGACTGTTGTGGCTCATTTAGCTCAAATGGATACTCGCCTGCAACGACTTGCTTTTACAACGGAGGTCACAACGCGTCATCAGCTGCAAAAAGAGCTCAAGCTTTTTCATACCTGAAGCGGAAAATTCCTATGGACACACGTAACGATGTTTCTAGTGAAAAACGACCGAAGGTTTCAACACCATCGCAAATTAAATGCCATGCCTGCGGCAAGATCGGGCACAAGCAAGCGGATTGTTACACAAAGAGGACTAAAGCGAAGAACTCAACTCCCGCACCAGCTCCAACATGTACATTCCAGCGCCAGCAACCAAGCAGCATCGCGGTAGTCTGCTTCAAGTGCGGAGTCCGAGGCCACATCGCCAGCCGCTGCACAGCCGGCGGGTCCAGTACTGCAGCCCCGGCGGAGAAACGGGTCGACCTGTGCCTGGTTGAGGCTCCATCCGGAACGTTGACTCATCTAGGTTAGTCTTTTAAATTTGACTTTGATTCAGGAGCTGAGTGTCCATTGATAAAAGAGAGTGTTGCGAATAAATTTAGTGGTAAACCAATTAATAATTTGATTTCGTTAATTGGTATAGGCAAACTGTACTTTGCAAATATTATGTCGAGTAGAAATTAATAGTTTTACCACCGATATTTTATTCCATTGCGTAGTAAAATTTTGATAGACCGTGAGATTTTAAACAACGGGTTTTCTGTTGACATATCTGCTACTGAATTCACGTTAATGCAAGACAGCGTTGTAAACGCGTGTAACTCGACGGGTATGTGTGTGCCTTCAGATAATTTTGATAAAATTGATACTGACATTTGTAGTGATAGACTTGACGAGCTAGTACAAATATTAAAACAATATTCTAAGTATTTAATTAGCGGTTTCCCAACATCTCGCGTGAATACGGGGGAGCTAGTTAGTAGGATGGTAGATCCCAATCGTACGGTTCAAAGACGACCCTATAGGCTATCCCCGGATGAACGCCAAGTTATGCGAGATAGAGTTGACGACTTGTTACGAGCTAATATAATTAGGCCAAGTAACTCGACTTTTGCGAGCCCGGCTCTTCTAGTAAAGAAACATGACGGAACAGACCGCATGTTTATTGACTACAGAGAGTTGAATATGAACACGGTACCGGACCGTTATCCGCTTCCATTAATTTCTGACCAGATTTCACGACTCCAGGGTGCCAATTTATTTACAAAACTTGATTGCGCAAGTGGTTTCCATTTAATTCCGGTCCAGACCGAGTCAATTGAGCGTACTGCCTTCATCACACCTGACGGACAGTATGAATTTTTAACCATGCCATTTGGGCTTCGTAATGCCATATCGGTTTTTCAGCGTGCAATTGTAAATGCGCTTGGTGACCTTGCTAACCAGTACGTAGTGGTATACGTTGATGACATTTTGATAGTTTCGGATTCGATTTCCCAGGGTTTAGAGAGGCTAGAGATCGTGCTCGATAAACTCACAAAGGCAGGTTTTTCTCTAAACCTTCAAAAGTGTTCTTTTCTCAAAACTCGAGTAGAATATTTAGGGTATGAGGTTGAAGCAGGTGCGGTAAAGCCCAATAAGCGCAAAACAGAAGCCTTGTCGTCATTGCCTTCGCCCCAGTCAATAACTCAGGTGAGACAGTTTGTAGGTTTGGCTTCTTACTTCCGGCAATTCGTACCGAACTTTTCTCGCCTCATGGGTCCAATTTCTAAACTTACCTCAGGAAAGTGCCACTTCGAGTGGACACCCAAGTGCGAGGAAGCGCGGCAGAAGGTAATCGAAATCCTTACAAATGAGCCGGTGCTCATGATTTTTGACCCTAAGTATCCAGCTGAGCTTCATATATTACTTCAGAATTTTGAAGGTAAGCTGAAACCAGTGGCATATTTTAGTAAACGCACGACGCCGGCTGAGTCAAGGTATCACTCATACGAGTTGGAGACACTCGCCGTTGTCAACGCGGTAAGACATTTTCGACAGTATCTGCATGGCTAGAGGTTTACCGTTCTAACTGACTGTAACTCTCTTAAATTGTCACGAACCAAAATCGACTTGACGCCGAGGGTGTTGGATAGTCTATGGCTGTACAATTGACACTCCTTATTTTTGACACTTCCGTATCCGATCCCTGCCACTATGGCTGCTCGCTTTAACTTTGGTCTTATTATCAAATTTAATTACTTATCTGAATAATGTTATGTCCTATTGTAAATTCATCGTGTTATATTCCTGTGACGAAGATTGTAGTAGTTTGTTGCTGAATCAATAAACAACTGGAATCCAAGATAAGTATTCTGCTGTCAGCCTGCCTCGCCCACGACGATCCTCGGACCTCCCAACAGTTTATGGACCCAGAGGAAAAAGGAATCTGGAATCATCATAAGAGAGGTTGTTGTTTGGCGGCGAAAGACGCAACTTGGAACCTCCTATTTCGTCGTAAAACCTGGTGGTGATGTTATTTTTCGGACAACATAGAACAAAATCTGCCACAGGCCTCCGGCGTGCCGCCTGTAGTCTTCAATGGCGGCGGAGTTATCGAAAAATTAGATGGCAGCAACTACATTATTACACACAATTCAATGACATGAGTCGTTACATTGAACATGTCATGTCACTTGTTCACCAATTGGAAGACATAGGAAAAACAATCGAAGATAAAGAAATTGCTGAGATTCTTCTAAGTGGTCTTTCATCGGAGTTCGATACTTTAGTTTCCAATTTAGAAACATACTGTATCTCCAATAAAAAACTGGCGAGTGAACTGGTGAGAGCCCGACTTCAACAAGAGGCTCAAAGAAGAGCGGAGGTCAGTAATGGTGCTCCTGCGACTTCAACAGCGTATATATCAAAATTTTGAAATGCACTTATTGTCAGAAGCCAGGGCATATTTGCCCGAAGTGCTTTAAATTCAAGAAGGATAGACGCTTGAAGAAGAAGAAGGAGGATGAACCGGCTGCAACCACTGCCTTTATTACACAAGAGCATCGTCAGGAAGTGTATGTTGATAGTGGCGCTTCATCTCATTTAGTGAATAAATTGGAAATGTTAAAAGACTCTAAAGAAGTTAATGTTCAGAACATAGTAGTGGCACATAATGAATGTATGGCAAGCTCTCAAGTCGGGGACATGCATGTTAAGTTTAATAATATGGTAAGATTTTTTTAAAATGTCTTATTTGTACCCAATCTTTCTGTCAATCTTTTATCTGTATCCAAACTTTGTTTAGATGGTCATTCACTTTACTTTCATAAAAGTGGCTGTTTTATCTATGATAGAGGTTCTAATAAAATTCCTGGCAACTATATAGCTACAGCTAAATGTATTAATTGTCTTTATAAGGTAGATGGTTCGATCAATGTGAATGTTAATAATTCTAGTAGGTGTTCGCACAATAAGGTGCACTCTTTGATCCTGCAATCT
The DNA here is from genome assembly GCA_019059595.1 of Marasmia exigua. Lineage (NCBI taxonomy): Eukaryota > Metazoa > Arthropoda > Insecta > Lepidoptera > Crambidae > Marasmia > Marasmia exigua. Next base: position 27,229 of record JADPWL010003234.1, on the reverse strand, counting down.
AGGCAGGATTCACCGAGTGCCGCAGTGGCTCCCTCTGTACCATCAGCATTGGACATTTGGCATCGACGTTTAGATCACCTAAATCGTGAAGGTATGTGTAGGTTAAGGTTGCATGGATGTGGTGTATCTTTTCAGGAAGAAGAGTTAACTAGCTGCGAGGCTTATCTTACGGGGAAGCTTACGGCCGAGCCTTTTCCGAGGACAAGCAGTAGCCGCACTACACAACCACTACAGCTCATCCATAGTGACGTCTGTGGCCCAATGCCAGAGGAAAGCTGGGGTGGTGCGAAATACTTGGTAACATTCACTGATGACTTCATTAGAAAAATCTTTGGATAGCTTATGAAGAATAAATCACAGGTACTTGATTATTTTATACAATTTCATCTCGTGTTCAGGCGGGACTCGAACCCACACCTTCCACAATCCGGGTGAATGTACTACCAATTATACCACTGAACGCGTTACTTAGTCGACGAAATTTGTAAGTGCTTGATTCGACATGAGCTGTCGATAGTCTCATCAATATTGTAGGTATATTTACAATATACCTACAATATTGATGAGTACTTTTTTTTCTTCGTACGCTGTTAGTTGGGAGCGGTCGTGTACACCGTTTCTCCAATAATTTAATACAAAAATAGTAATTTGTGCATACCAAAGTTAACCCTATTGACACTTCTAACGATCCATCTATTAGTGAATCTTGAGTGCAGTGATTCTAACAGAAAATAATAACTTGCACTGATCGCTTGCAAGGTCACGGACGATAGATGCTAGCGCGGGGACCGCATACCTCACCGCTGCGGTAAGACCAGATAATAAATAATAAATATTACTCGCTCTTTCTGCCTCATTATAACCGCACCCGTATCGCGCGTGCATAAAAAAAATGACGATGAGTAGCTGCGCGGCTTGTCCCGATGTGATTGACGATGACTGCTATATGAGATGTAAACGCTGCCCAAATAAATTTCATCTTCTATGTATAAACCTTAAAAAATGTGAATGGGAAAATTCCTCTGGAGATTTCAAACGAAATTGGTTATGTCCTATTTGCCAGACCAAACAGCCTAAGAACGACAACTCGAGTAAACCAGTTCGTCCGTCCACACCTACAGGGCTGGCAGACATGACCTTTAGTAATACTCGTCGCAAGCAACAAAATCGCATGGATAGCGAATCAAGTCTGCATCTGCCATCTACCTCTGATGCAGGCACGCAAAATATACGCGAAATTATTCGTGAAGAGATGCGCGACGTTATGAAAGATTTTGTTTTGAACGAATTAAATGAAATTAAAAAATCATTACAATTTATTAGCGAGGATTTTGATAGTATGAAAAGTAGCATAACTGCCGCTAACACCGAAATTATAACCTTAAAAAAGGAAAATGAAACTTTGAAATCCGACATACACTCACTAAGGCTGCGTTTAAATACGTTTGACCAACTTTCCCGCTCATCTAATCTGGAGATACAATGCGTCCCCGAACGCAAATCCGAGAACTTAATTTCCATCGCGCGGGAACTTGGAAAAACAGTAAATTATAATGTGAACGAGAAGGATATTATTTACTGTTCCCGAACGGCGAAATTACAATCTAACAGCCCTCGACCACGTTCGATTTTGCTTAAATTGAATTCACCGCGAACCCGTGACTGTCTACTCGCTGCGGTCATTGAATTCAACAAGAAAAATCCTGGAAATAAACTCAATACCGGACATCTTGGGATCTCATCTACTAAATTTACACCTATCTACGTTACGGAGAATTTGTCGCCTGAGAATAAACAACTTCATGCAGCCGCGCGCAAATTAGCTAAAGAAAAAACCTATAAGTTTGTATGGATTCGGGGCGGCCGAGTTTATCTTCGAAAAACCGACACATCAGAGGCGATTTTTGTGCGTAACGAAGAAGTACTCGAAAAACTGAATAGTCTGTAATATTAGGTTTAGATTCGTTTATTGTTTACCTATAATGTGTCTATAACTTAGTTGTTAAAGTTCGCTCGTAAATTAAGTTTCTATTTTCAGAATGTTCGAGGCTTGCGTACAAAGACAAATGACTTGTACATTAATTCTGCTAAATGCGAGTATGATGTTATTATTCTTAACGAGACTTGGCTAAATAATAGTTTTATGGATTCAGAGCTATTTACATGTAATTATAACGTTTATAGGCGAGACCGCGAAACTAGTCGTTTACAACGTAAAAAGGGAGGTGGTGGTGTTTTAGTTGCTATCTCAAAAAAAATTAAATCTAGTATTATAAAGATGTATGAAAGCGATAGTGAAGACTTGTGGATAGAAATTGATGTAGTGGTGGACAAAAAAATTGAAAAATTATTATTATGTACTGTTTATTTCTCACCACCCGTTATAAAAGAACACTTTGAACACTTCTGTAATCATGCCAGTTTAATTTTAAGTAAATATAACCTGACCTTGATTTGCGGGGATTTAAATCAAAGTAATATAGACTGGATTGGCCCACCTGGATCACCATTAACGCCGAAAATAAATTCTAGCTGTGCGACCTCAAATTATCTTTTGGAGTTTATGTCATTAAACCAATTGTCTCAACTAAATTATATAACCAATCAAAATGGTAAAATTCTAGACCTAATTCTTACCAATATGCCTATTAATAACCTATTGTCACCATCAGAACCCCTTAGCAAAATCGATTTTCACCATCCCGCCTTGGTATTTAACGCATTATTTAACTACTCTAGTCATAGGTTACATGCCAATATAGATTCTTACAAAAACAATTTTTATAAGGCAGACTATGATAGCATCTGTGAATCTTTAGCCCATACCGATTGGCCCCATGAGTTTAGCACATGTACATCAGTAGACGGTATGGTTGATAGGTTCTATCAAATATTGAATGTGGCAATTAAGAAATTCGTACCCATTTCACCTGCTACTTTGAGCAGAATTCCTGTTTGGTATTCCAAAGAACTTAAACACTTACTGAAGGAAAAAAATAAGTATCGGGTACGCTTTAAAAAATATAAAAACCCTCTTGATAACTTATCGTTTAAGTCATTGAAAAAAAGGTGTGATGTTCTTATTACTCAGTGCTATAATAAATACATAGAATTAATAGAAAAATCTGTCAACTCCAATCCTAAACTATTTTTCTCCTACATAAAACAAAAAAATAAAAACAGTATTTCGTTCCCGTCATCTCTTAATTATGAAAACATAACAGTCTCTTCAGGCCTAGAAATTTGTAACACTCTCGCTACTTACTTTTCTTCATCTTACAATGCAGATAACGTTGAATTGCCAATTGACAATCAAGCTAACATTAAGTGCGAAGTCTCCTACTCATTAAGCAATTTAACTCTCTCAGAGGACCAAGTTTTGAAACGTCTTGAATCCCTGGACAGAAACAAGGGAGCTGGTGCAGATGGTATTCCATCGGTCTTTGCCGTCAACTGTGCTAAGCAACTATCCTCGCCTCTTACATCTATTTTTAATGCATCGCTGACAGCGGGCCTGTTCCCATCAGTCTGGAAGACGGGCCTTATCGTTCCTATCCATAAATCTGGGGATATAAACTACGCCATAAATTACCGGCCCATCACCATCTTATCAGTATTTGCAAAATTATTAGAATCTCTGCTATGTCCTTATATAACATGGCACATTAAAAGTGTGTTGACAGATTCCCAACACGGATTTGTTGCTGCCCGTTCAACTAGCACCAACTTAACAGAATTTGTTGATGAGGTATCCCGCTCAGTGGATGGTCGCATACCAGTCGACGTCATTTACACGGATCTATCAAAGGCGTTCGATAAAGTTCCCCATTACAGCTTACTTCAAAAATTATCGCAGTTTGGTTTTGCTGGCGCCTTTTTGGATTGGTGCAAGTCTTACTTAAGTGACCGTACATCTAAAGTCGTAGTAAGTGGTTTTACATCCGACCCCTTTCCAAATTTATCAGGCGTCCCTCAAGGTTCCCATTTAGGACCTATATTCTTTAATATCTACATGAATGACGTGATCTCTTGCTTCAGATATAGCAAACCATATCTTTATGCAGATGATCTTAAGTTAATGAGACCAATTAGGAACGGGCAAGATAAAGCACTACTTCAAGATGATTTAAATAGACTTGTTCGCTGGTGTGAGATTAATGGGATGGTCTTGAATGTGGACAAATGCTGCTATATCAGTTTTACCCGTAAGCTCAGTGAGTTACCGGGAATTTACACAATTGACGGCAAAAGTGTTCGACGCGTAGATTCAATACGAGACTTAGGTGTTATACTGGATAAGCAATTAAACTTTAAGGAACATTACGACCACATAGTAAATAAATCTTTAAAATGCCTTGGTTTTATAATCAGAAACACCAAAACCTTTAAGAATAAATTATGTATCATAAGATTATATGAGAGTTTAGTTAGATCCATGCTAGAATACTGCTGCGTGGTTTGGCATCCGCACTACGAAGTCCACTCCAATAAAATTGAACGCGTTCAGAAAAGGTTCATGTACCACTTGTCATACAAATATAATTTATGTAAAAAACTTAAAAGTTACTCTGATCGTCTTACCTATTTCAAACTAACACCTCTTAATAATCGCCGTAAAATTTTAAATCTATCATTCCTTCACAAATTAGTCAACGGTAATATAAATTGTCCCCAACTACTTAAAAAAATCAATATTACAATAACACATAGTCTACCACGTCTTTCCAGATATTCACTGTTTAAGCCAAAGCGCTCTAAGACAAATCTTGGTCGTTTTTCCCCTATTAACAGGCTCCAAACCGAATATAATTTGGTTTGCAAAAATAAAGACATTGATGTATTTAATCTTAGTTTACCTACATTTAAAAATAAATTACACCTACTATTGTCTAATAATAAGAAATAATAAGATAAGATAAAATCTCGATGATTCACTTGTCGAACGGCCCAATGGCGCTTTTGGTAGTGACACTGCCTAATGCGCCAATGGTCGTGCGTTCGATTCCCACTATGGACAAACATTCGTGTGTTGAACACTTGTGTTTGATCAGTGCCTGGGTGTAATTATTATTTAACTTTATATTTTTTCTTTACATGCTAAGGGAAGCCTTATGCCCCCAACTACTTTTGTTCACGCTTTCCGTGGCAACCTATAATTAAGGCAGCACCAACTCATGTACGTGACAATTTGTATCCCTTAGTTTTTAAGGTGTATGTTCTTGTTGGTTGTCCAAATAAATAAATAAATAAAATAAATAAATATCCAGTGGAAATATTATTACAAATATTTGACCACCAGTTAAGATGAGACTGCTAAATCAATAGTTGATATTTTATAGCAATCTTATGCGATTTATTCTTAAGTAAATAACACACTTAAAAATTTCATCTCGTGTTCAGGCGGGACTCGAACCCACACCTTCCACAATCCGGGTGAATGTACTACCAATTATACCACTGAACGCGTTACTTAGTCGACGAAATTTGTAAGTGCTTGATTCGACATGAGCTGTCGATAGTCTCATCAATATTGTAGGTATATTTACAATATCCAGTGGAAATATTATTACAAATATTTGACCACCAGTTAAGATGAGACTGCTAAATCAATAGTTGATATTTTATAGCAATCTTATGCGATTTATTCTTAAGTAAAAAAAAAATTTTTAAGTGTGTTATTTACTTAAGAATAAATCGCATAAGATTGCTATAAAATATCAACTATTGATTTAGCAGTCTCATCTTAACTGGTGGTCAAATATTTGTAATAATATTTCCACTGGATATTGTAAATATACCTACAATATTGATGAGACTATCGACAGCTCATGTCGAATCAAGCACTTACAAATTTCGTCGACTAAGTAACGCGTTCAGTGGTATAATTGGTAGTACATTCACCCGGATTGTGGAAGGTGTGGGTTCGAGTCCCGCCTGAACACGAGATGAAATTTTTAAGTGTGTTATTTACTTAAGAATAAATCGCATAAGATTGCTATAAAATATCAACTATTTTATACAATTTAAAGCTGTAGTAGAAAAACAAATGAGTTTGCCTATTAAATGCTTAAGAACAGATAATGGGGGTGAATATTGCAGTAATAAATGTTCTCAATATTTAAGAGATCAAGGCATTATTCATCAAACTACTATTCCTTACTCACCAGCACAAAATGGTGTTGCTGGGCGTTTAAATAGAACTTTTTTTGATAAGGTGAGGTGCATGTTGCAACATTCTGGCCTATGCAAGCGATTTTGGGGAGAGGCTGTCATGGCTGCTTTATATTTAAAGTATAGGACTCCCACATCTGCTTTAGCAGGTCGTATACCTGAAGAGGTTTGGTCCGGGTCAAAAATTGACCTTAGTCACCTCAAGGTGTTTGGGTGTTCAGCTTTTTCACTTGTGCCTAGTCATGAACGAGATAAACTTGACGCTAAAGGAAAAGAGTACATTTTTGTGGGCTATTGTGATGCTTCAAAGGGCTATCGCTTGGCTGATCCGCTTAAACCCACAAATGTTATTAAATCCCGTAATGTTGCATTTATTGAAAATAGATTTTATAAACCCTCTATACAGCCTTTATTAAATGACTTGTCAGATAGTAATTTTATTTTTAACTTTGACAAAGAGACTTTTCTAATAATAATAATGATAATTCTAATATTTATAATGATAATGTTTCAAAAGAAAATGTAATTGTACAAAATAATAAGATTCATCCTCAGGGATGTGATGTGGGCAATATTGTGAATGAATGTTTATCTTCTTCAGGAGGTGAATCGTTCTGCACTGTAGATGAGGACAAGTCCAGTTCTGACGAGCTATCGGTGGGAGAGATTTTTGACCCTCAGTCAGAGAATTCTCCATCGTTGACTTCACCTGCGGATGTTGATGAAGTGACTAGTCCTGGGGCCGTCACCGCATCAACTGGTCGTCCACGTCGTGCTACACGTTACATACCAGGTATCTGCTCCTTGGGTAGTCCGTGGGTAAGCGGTAGGTGGTAGTTCTGGGTAGTACAGTCGGATCTTGCCTTGAAGCAAAGATCATAATGTTGGGTTTCCTGGGGGAACGTTGTGAAATATGTTCGCGATAGCTATGATGAAAGCTATGGACCACGAGAGTGATACCTGATGCAATGAGATTATGTTTTGATTTAATTTGAGTTATGTTTACTTTATGAAATTAAGTTGAAGCTCAAGGGTACGTGGTCTCAGTGACTATTTTCAATATTAGGTAAGTTACTGGTGAATTAGCTATAATCCTGGGTAGTTGGTAAGTCGATACGCTATTGTTAAAATTAGATTTTTAACTTAGAGTGAACATGATATTTCTAGTTAGTAATAATTTATTTTTTTATTTATTATTATGGAATAACAACAGCCATTTTATAAAAAGTTCTTAGTCTAAATACAGAGATTATAACGAATTAGGTCAAAATAGTTATTCACAAACGATAAACATTTCTTAGTAAAATACAAATTAGGTATGCCTACGAACTACAGTCCAGAAAAAGGTAATAAGTTTCCAACTGTGGTAACAACAAAATCACAATCGCAAACGCAAAATGGTTCAAGTCACACCAAATAAAATATTACCTATAGGTAGCTACGTAATAATAATTAGGTTTAAATAGTTAATATTAATAAACCTCATAGAAAAGACCCGAATTTTATTTCATGAAGTAAATAAAGATTAGTTGAAGTAGGATTGGCCGAACGGAAAACTTTGCGGTTTTCTTTCATTTGCAGGGTAACACACGAGGACGTGTGTCACACAGGATGGCCGTGTCGCATCCGGTCATGAGTACTGGCACTAAACGAAACACAAGCGCGCCACCTGGCGGTCCGTCTGCGCAACTACGGGTTCCGGTGCGCGCTTCCACAGAGTCGTGACGTTGAGTCCGCGCTCGACGGAGCTCAGTTTCAATCGAATCGCCGAATAGTGAACAAGTTGTCACGGAACTGTTCTACGTTTCCTTAGTGCTCAGATTTGTGACCTAAAATAAACCTTAGTTGTGCTTATAGTAAAGTGTAGTGCGTATATTAAACTAATTTTTACTGCACGATACCCATATTCGCCCACACTATGTCGGAAAATCCACTTGATCTTACATATAGTTTTTCATTGATTTCTAATAAGATTTTATATTCCATGTTTACAATACATATTTGCCTGTCTAAACAAATAGTTATTTTGATTGAAAACATCTTAATTGTTGAGATATGAAGATTTATTAATTTGAGGTTATGTCAATATATTTGAGGTAATGCGTCTATTGGTCTGAGGTAAATGCGTTTGTCTGACGCATTTACCACAAATCCAGGGGTGCTCAATCTATTTAATATATGTATATTTTTGTAGTTTTCTGTTCAATAAAGACTTCTGTAGTAACATTTTGCAATGCAAGTGTAGTAGTAATCTTTTTCTATGTTTTAGATATTAAATTTAAGGAATAATATGTAAAATACTAAATAAATTAATATAAATATTTAAGTATAATATTTTTATTTTGATTTCAGATACATTAGGCTGCGTCGATTATCCTCTCATCTACGTGTGCCTTTTACAGTTGTCATACCGGAAGTACCTTTTACCTAGTACACGAAAATAATGACCGTTATCTCAAAGTATCAGAACTATTTGTCACACTAGGCTGCTCTCTAATCTCCAACCAAATCAGTAAATAAGTGAAACTTTACCTAAGACTAAGTACAACAAAACTTTTAACTATTATGCGGTTGTCATAAGATCGTGCAATTTGGCAGTTGGCACAATTTCGACCGAGTGAAGCAGCTAGCCGGAAAAGACTGGTATTACAGTTTTATGAAAAGGCATCCCAGCATATATCTGAGGACACCTGAGGCGACTTCTCTGAATCGTATTATAGCGTTCAATTAAAGCGACGTTAAAGTTTTTTATGATAATTTAAAGGCAATACAAGACAAACATCATATCAAACCTGATAAAATCTTTAACGTCGATGAGACAGGTATATCAACTGTCCAAAAAAATCAGAAAATAGTGGCAGTATGTAAAAGGTCAGAAACAGGTCTGTAAGGCAACAAGTCTCTACAACATTTGTTTGTGCATTTAGTGCATCATCATCAGCCTATCGCAGTCCACTGCTGGACGTAGGCCTCTCCAATTGTTCGCCACTGTGATCTATCCATGGCTTCTCGCATCCAGCTCTTGCCAGCCATCCTGCGCAGATCGTCCCCCCACCTAGCCAGAGGGCGCCCTACATTACGTTTGCCAAGACGCGGTCTCCACTCCAGAACTCGTTTACCCCATCGGTTGTCGGTTCTGCGGCTAATATGGCCAGCCCACTGCCACTTAAGCTTGCTAATCCGGTGAGCAATGTCGATAACTTTGGTTCTCTGCCGGATCACCTCATTTCGGATTCGATCTCGGAGAGAGACGCCGAGCAGTGCTCGTTCCATGGCCCGCTGAGCGACCTTTAACTTGTCCTTTGTTCTCACTAGTTCGATTCAGTAGTTCGATCGTCGAACTAGTGAGAATTTTTTTTCTCATTTGTTCGACCGTCGAACTAGTGAGAATGTTCTCACTAGTTCGATCCGTTAACTTATTATTATTATTAATCGAGAAGCAAGAACATTAAGTACCGATATAATAGATATTGGTCACAAATACATACATTGTATAGGTAATTATAAAATGAAAATCTTTTATGTATATTTTGTAGGTATAATAATTATTTAAGTATTATTGAAATATAGTAAACGTCAAAATTCGACTGCAAGTAAATTAATAGTAAACAATACAAACAGTTTAAATACATAATACAAATCATTGTCATATCACCCGGAAGTCGTCCACTGGTATATTTCCTTAAATGCATCTATGCCTATAGCACTTAGGTATGTGCATAATAAGTTTAGTATTATAAATATTTAACTAAACGCCCCCACCCCAGAAAGAGTGTGGTCATAGTTCTGTTGTCTTATTTTGAGGGTACATGATTTTTGTTATATTTTGAGGGTAGATGTTTCGCAAAATGGAAGTATTACGCTGTTCAGCTCTGCAGTAGCAATGTTTATTCGTGGTGCCTGTTTATTTTACTGTTTATATTTTCGGAATAATGTCTAAAGAAGTGAAATTAATAAAAGCGGTCGTGGAAGGATTCTGCAATTAGAAGGACATCAATATTATTCTATGCGTAAATACAAAATGGCCACAGCATTTGGCGGTGTAAAAATTATAAAAGTTTAAAATGTACCGGTTCCGTCACAATGAATATGGTAAGTCTTGGTTATTTTATATGTACATAATGATAATTGTTGTACGTATATTTACATATTATAGGTGTTGTATGTGTATTTTTATTTGTTATAGTTTTAATGTACAAGCAAAATAATTCATGAATTCCTATATTTTTTAAACATTGGTTTTGTTTAAGGACTTCACTAATAATTTACAATCAAAACCCCACTGCGGTCAATGTAATCCAGATGAAACACGAAATACAGTCAATGTTATTTTAAATAATGCTTGCGAAGAAGCAGCTACGGGAAGAGAACCAGCTCCTAGGGTCTACAACAGAGCTTTAATTACATTAAAAAATCAAGGCCTGCATTTAGCTTCTAAGAGTGTACCTGAATTTTGTGAAATAAAGTCACGCATTTACAGAAGGAGAAATAAGTTAGCACACGTAAAAAAAATAAATGCAAAGACTGTTGAGGAAGTCGAAGTTCCTAGTACTTTTTCAGATTTCTTACTCGCTGATTACAGTCATAAAAAAATGAGAATATTAGTGTTTTGTTCAAATGATGCCCGAGAAATTATAAAAAAAATTAAACACATCTTTATGGATGGGACCTTTAAATCATGTCCGACACCTTTTCAGCAACTTTTTACAATTCACGGAGACATCGGCAGTGATACAAATAACACGAATGTCATCCCTTTGGTGTACGCTTTCATGAGTCACAGGACCAAAAAAGCTTACTCACTTTTATTTGATTTAATTGGGTCCCAAATTCCAGAGTGGAAGCCTGTTAAAGTCACGATAGATTTCGAAGAAGGCACAATGAAAGCGTTGAAAACATTGAATGTTACAGTCAAAGGTTGCTACTACCATTACGTGAACAGCTTGTGGCGCAAAGCAAAAACCCTGGGTTTAACTAAAGACAAACGCAACAGAAGAATAATTTCATTATGCGCCAACTTGGCATTGCTTCCAGAAAATGAAATTGTTTCAGGATGGGCGTATATTCAAAAAGAAATGAAGAAGAATTGCGAATCTATAATTAAGTTTAAAGATTATTTCGATAAATACTGGATGAAGGGTGATTATCATAGAATTTGGTCGGTTTATGGCGAACGCCACCGAACAAATAATGCAGTAGAAGGATGGCACCATAAAATAAATAACCTTGTAACGAAAGGGCATGTAAACCTATTGCAAATATTACATATTTTACGGGACGATTCCTTATTGTCCTTCATATCAAAATGACATTCTTCAGAGACCTTCAACATCAAACAAACGTTGTAAAAGGAGGAAAAACTGATTTATTCAATGACGATTACATTATTGATGCTCAAATGCAATTAATATGCGGAGAAATTGGTGTTGGGCACTTTTTAGAAAAGATGCGATAATTATAGTTACATTGAGACTCAATGTGACAAAATAATTGAGTATTTGATTATTACATTATTTTTTTGATTTCGTAACCAATGTACCTAATATAATGTTCAATATACATATAATCCTTTGGTGGAATACACAAATTCAAAGTTTTTTCGCTCTCTGCTTATTGAGATAAGTAAGACAGAGAAAAATATATTTAATCATGTATATTTTATCAAAGTTATGTTTATGAATGTTTTGTCTATACCTATACCTAATTTTGTACATTTGTAATTTTGAAGCATTTTTGGCATTTTTTTAGTTTCTTTTTAGTTTCTGATTAAGCTTGTTGAGATAAGCAAGACAGAAAAATATTTTTCATCTACGTATTTGGCCAAAGACAATACCTATAGTTGTTCCTAAATATTATGTTTACAATAAATAATCTAATTATGCAACATTGTGATTTTGACGTTTAGTATATTATAATAATACTTAAATAATAATTATACCTACAAAATATACCTAAAAGATTTTCATTTTATAATTACCTATACAATGTATGTATTTGTGACCAATATCTATTATATCGGTACTTAATGTTCTTGCTTCTCGATTAATAATAATAATAAGTTAACGGATCGAACTAGTGAGAACAAACATTCTCACTAGTTCGACGGTCGAACAAATGAGAAAAAAAATTCTCACTAGTTCGACGATCGAACTACTGAATCGAACTAGTGAGAACAAAGGTAACTAGTGGACCAGCCGTACCGTAAGTGTCCACGTTTCGGCTCCGTATGTCATGACGGGTAGGACGCACTGATTGAAGACTTTCGTCTTTAGGCACTGTGGTATCGACGATATGAAGACACGACGTAGTTTTCCAAATGCTGCCCAACCTAACTGGATTCTCCTATTCACCTCATCCTCGAGGTTGTTTTTACCCAATTGCAAAGTCTGCCCGAGGTATACGTATTTTTGAACAACTTTGAGGACGGCACCGTGAATTGCAATCGGTTCCGGTAGAAATGTTCATTGAGCACGACCTTTACCATTTTACCATTATATTTACCATTTAGTGCAGCTGGCCAATATATTCCGCCATTTTTTATATTTAAAAGGAAGCGTATGAATCCACAACTACTAAAATGTAGTAACTCTAATAAGGTTGGAGTTGTGTCAGACTCTGGGTGGATAAATGAAAGCCTGTTTGTGGAATGGTTACACCATTTTATTTCCTATTCAAAGCCTTCAAAAGAAGACCCAGTGATGCTAATTTTAGATAACCATGAGAGTCATATAAGTCTTGATGCATTCACACTTTGCAGAGATCATCGGATTATTATGCTAACTCTGCCACCTCACACTTCACACAGTCTTCAACCATTGGACTTGACATATTTTGGCCCTGTCAAGACTGCATACAATCAAGAATGCGAGAACCACATGGTAGATAGATTTGGACAGGCTATTACACAATATGACATAGTCGAATTATTTACAAACGTTCGTTTTAAACATTTTAATCGTTTCAGTAACCTTGAAAAAGCTGCGAGTGGATTTAGAGCTGCTGGAATATATCCTTTGCGCCCCGTTGAGATAGAATCAATTCCGCCATATACCACACAAGAAACAATAAATCCAACAAGAAACATTCAAACGAATATTCAACCTTCAAAGAACCAATCAATTGACGTTCAACAAGCTTCTAATGCTCAAGGTAATGCCGAAATAGCTACAGCAGCAGACCAAGTACAATGTAATGAAGATCTTAATAACCGGGTTTCCACTACAAATCCTGTCAATTCACCCCTTGACACTTACAGTGATGCCGAAGTAACCGCAGCAGCTCAAAATGATCGTGTTGAAGACCAAGACATCTATGCCACTGATAAAGAATCTGTTAATTTTCAAACCGATGATGGAAGCACTCATACAGTTTCTCTATCAGAGATTGTTGAATTACCTATTATTTCTCCAAAAATATCAAAAAGATCTATTATTCTCACTAGTACACCTATAAAAGCTTAGTTAGTAGAAAAGGAAAACAGAAAAAAAGCTAAGGTGGAAGGAATCAAGAACAAGACAGAAAAAAAACTAAAATACTAGCTCAAACTAAAAGACTGAAATTTAATGTTAAGAAACCTTCGAACAAAGAGATTAAAAGAGTATTAAAGAATTTAAAAAACCTAAAAGACTTTAGTGACTCTGGTCAAAATAAGAAAGAAAAAGAAAAAAGTGTAAACGTAAATGAAGACTACTTTTGTATTTTTTGTAAGGATAAGTATATCGAACCCCCCGTTGAAGACTGGATTATGAGCTACGTGTGCAAAAAATGGGCTCACGAAAATTGTACTGATGGACAGTCAACTTCAATGGGCTTTAAATGTGATCTCTGTCGTTAATAATGTTAGTTCGTAATTACCCCACTTAATGTTCGTATATGCTTTACCCGACGTCCGTCGGGTAAAGCTGAACACTAAGGGTTTTGTTTTTGTTTCATAATGTTGTCATTTATTAAGAAAATACGAATGTTGATTAGTGTATTCGTTAGCCAAATAAGTAAACTCAATAATTAAAGAAATAATGAAAGTCTGTGATCTGATTCCATTGTTTTATTTAAGTTTTCCCTTAAGTGTTCGTATTTCCCCCACTTTCCCCTACTATGGAAACCAGAAACAACGAAGGTATCACAAACACCCAGACCCAACACAAATAAATATCTGTTTCATCAACAGACATTTGTTTTGGTGCAGGAATCGAACCCGTGACCCTTGCGTCTCAACAACGGCTCAAACCACGTCGCGTCAGAATTATCGGGCTTGACAGCGAATATCTTATTTTATTTGGAAAACCAACAGCTGTCTTTGTACAATAGTAGTTACAAAGAGTATCTTAAAGCTAATAACAGGTTTTCACTGGTAGTATTAAATTAGGTAACATTACGCGTGCAAATCGACGTGGTGTGTATCTTAAAACTAATATTATAAGTAGAAATATTGTATTTACTTATATTTATATTCATTTGATTTTTAGGACCAAACTCAAATAATCCAAAGTAAGGGAGGCAGCAGCACAGGGAAAGGAACCAGCTCCAAGGGCTTACAACAGAGGTTTATCGAATATAAAAAATAAGGGGCTAGATTTATTAGCAAATGAACCTGTTCCTGAATTTCAAAACAAAAAATACTCAATATACAGACTTAGAAATAAAAAAGCCGAAGTTAAAAAAACAAATGCAAAGTGTGTCGAAGTACCCAGAAATTTTCATGATTTTTTACTTGCGGATTATTATAATAATGGTGTGAGAATTATAATATTTTGTTCAAAAGATTCAAGAGAGGCTATTAAAAACTTAAAGTATTTTTTTATGGATGGGACTTATAAATCATGTCCCTCGCCTTTCAAACAACTGTATAGTATTCATGGTGATATTGGAAGTAACAGCAATCAAAAAAATATAATACCGTTGCTATATGCATTCATGTCCCACCAAACTAAGGACGCGTATTCAGTTCTTTTTGATTAAATAAAGTCCCAGATTCCAGAGTGGTGCCCTCAAAAAGTAATGATCGATTTTGAAGAAGCTGTGATCAGCGTATTGACTAATATGAAAATAGAAATAAGAGGATGTTAATATCACTTTTCTAATAGTATATGGCGGAAAGCAAAATCATTAGGCTTAAATAAAAATAAATTAGACAGGAGAATCATATCTTTATGCACCAAGCTTCCTTTTTTTGCCAGAAAACCAAATAAATATAGGATGGCAAAATATAAAAAACGAAATAACGCAGCAAAGTGATGCATGGAACTTTCAAAATTATTTTAAAAGCTACTGGTTGAAAGAAAATTTTATTAAAATGTGGTGTATATGTCACCGGAAAATAACAAGATCCGTCAGTTTATCAATTTACTAGGAAGTTTATAAACTTTCGTAGGATTCTAAACGGGAGATAAATTGTATAATTTTACGTCCACATTTTCGTATTCGTCCACATATATACACGCATCTTTGAAATACGTAAAATAACACACTGCTCTTTGATTGGTCAATGTTCATAGTGGCAATGCCAATCTTTGGTTTGGATAATTGCTTACTTATTAATATATATATATATATATATATATATATATATATATATATATATATATATATATATATATATTATATATATATATATATATATATTATGTTTTTGCGGGTATCCCCGGCCATATGTACCTAATGATGTTAATTATTATCTATTGATGTTATTATTTTAAGTCCTACATTTGAAAATGATTTATTGCAGAGTTACAATGCCTAAATTTAAACATAGAGTTACAAATCGCGGAGACTGGAGTGAAGAAAACATGAAAAAAGCAATTGAAGCTGTGCTCGAGAAAAAATGTTCTGAGAGAGCTGCCGCTGATCGGTATGAAGTTCCACGTACTTCGCTGCAAGATCGTATCAATGGTATAAAAGAAGATAAACAGATCAATCTCAAGCCAAAATAAGGCCGTTTTGAACGGACATTTAATCCTGTTCATCCAATGCCACACATGTAAAGATTGGGCTCATGAGGCATGTGTAGATATAAATCCATCCGATTTGTACTACAATTGTGATGTGTGTGTCGCCAAAAAAGGGTTAGGTTACTAAATACGTAGGTGGCCGGAGCTACCCGCCACTTTACAAAGATACTAAGATCTGATTATTATTTGAAGTGACTTAAATTAGAATTCGTTATTATTTTTGTTGAAGTTTCTATAATTTTATCATGAATATAATGTTGATTATTTTTTTATAGAGTTCATTGTTTTTCTAAATAAATATAGACATTTTACTAAAAACAAATATTTGGCCAAGGCTACCCTCCTTTCCCCTAATATAAAAAAAAACTATTATGTTTTGAACATAAATCGATTAGTCATTAATCGTTTGTTTTTTTCATTAGAGTCACGTCATTCAAGACGCCCCGTGACAGTCTTGGCCTTTTTCGATGTCAATTATAAGCTCATTTCTAAACTAAAATAGCAAAATACTTATGAAAAAGGTTTATTTTTCAAAAAATAATATACCTATGTTTGGGGTAAAATAGATACTAAGCTATTTTAATTATATAATTTTGTCAACTAGCCTATTACGAAGCATAATACCTAGTTATTTGGAAGCAAAATTTAGAGATGTGTACATGGCATACATTTTGTATGGTAAAAAGGTATGTCATTTAACCCGAACAAACAAGTGTTCACAACAAACACCTGCGCGGATGCCACTGGCGTCTTCACAGGCTGTGACATTTTACTAAACCCTTGTTTTTACCTTATTAGAAGAACTAAAATCCCTATAGTTTTGGAGAAATGCAAGTGTGTCATTTGACCCACCTATGTCATTTTTACGCCTTTCCCCCATATGTTACTGTAAAAGCCTGAAAGGTGGTAAATCTTAAGATTTCCCAGTAAAACCTAAGATTTACCGACCTGAATTGGTAAACGTTAGAACTTCTTATATTGGGACGACGTTTTCGGACTTTACCAATCGAAATCGGTAAAAGCTGGGTTTTACCTAAGAGGCTGGTAAATGTTGTTTATAGGAACTGATTTGGGGTTTGTTGACTCTGCACCAAAAATTAAGATCATAGAAAAACAAAAAAGTGTCATTCAAAGAGCTAATTTTAATGAAAGTAAAAGGTGGTAACAAAGAAATAATGAAACGGCGCAAAATGGCACCAGGGGCCGAAGTAATAACACACGAAGATGTAATAAAGCGCAAGACAGAAGAGCAAACTAAAAACATTAAAAAGGAACCTATGACCAAAAAAGGAAAAGGTGTTGGGAAAAAGAGTCGTGACAGTGAAAAAGAAAACAGAGAGTAAAATAACAATGAACCAGGAATTGACGTGATGACACATGAAGATGACCCGCCCAAAGTTGAACAAAAAACTAAAAATGTTAAAAAAGAACCTCAGACAATAAAAAGAAAAAGTATGGGGAACAAGAACTGAAATAAAGACAACGAAAACAGAGAGAAGAAGATGAACAGAGAGAATAAACGTAAAGAAAAAAAACGAACTAAAGTAATATCCCCAGACTCCACAAGTGTTTCAGACAGTACAAGTATACACAGTGATTCAGACGCTATCAACTGTGATGTGATTGGAACAAAATAAGACACTAGTAAAGGGAATGAGACGGAAAAGACAAGAGATGAAATGATGAGAGTCTATAAATTATCATGTTATAGTAAGATATTACAGCCGGACAAAGTGGACCTACTATGTTGGATAAATAGAAGAAATACGAGCTGCCGAAGAAGTTCGTTACAGTATAAGGTTTTACAAGACCCTTAAAAGCTCATTAAAATTTGTGCTGCCTAAAAAAAAGAGATTGTGACGATGTGCCCATAGACTCTGTAGTAAAGAAAATACACTGGAAACAAGTGCACAACAATTATAAAGAGTTTATTTTGTCTGATAATTTAGACACAGTCTATTTTTCTTAAGTCATTTATAATTTTGCAAAATTCTTACAAATAAACACAATTTGAACAGTATCACACACTTGTTTGTACCACAATTATACTATCTCGTAATATTACTCAAGTATAATTGATATGATCCAAATATTATCTTGTCCATCTAGTATTCTAGGGTTTTACTGACAGCAGCTAAAATCAACCTGAAATATTGAGAGGTTCAGCCAATTAGCGCCAGTATCATAAATTAATATATCATGATCTAAAAAGTAATAAGAGTTATTATGCTAGTTCCACGCAATAATATTGTATTGTGATGTGTATTTGCAGTATTGACAGAGAATACCATCCTCCCTCCTTCTGCACTGCGAATGCACATACAGGACAGTAAAAAGGGGAGTTAGTGTAAGCAACAAAGGTAATTAAGCAGCAAACACATGTGCACAATATAAATATACCAGAGTGTCGATATGTATTTCGATTCTGAACGAGACATCGTCAGGACAACTTGACAGCACCACTCATGATCCATTGAGATGTCAAGTTTTCCTGATGATGTCTAGTTTAGAGACTAACTCTCCTTTTTACTATCCTGCATGTGCATTCGCAGTGCAGAAGGAGGAAGGTTGCTATTTTCTTTCAACAATGCAAATATATAGCACACACAATACAATATTATTGCACGGAACTAGCATAATAACTCTTATTACTTTTCAGTTAAAATGGATTTCTGCAAAATAACACCTATTTCAGTAGAATATATCATGATCATACTTACTTAGGGACATTTACCTGCTTGGGGTTGTAGATCTATGTATGAAGTATTTTAACAAACTAGCAAAAGTTTTAAAGGGTTCACCAGTCAGTTTCTCATATAAACATTTGCTAAAGGTGACCATTTTTGGCACTTTTCTTATTAGTAACTGACCAGTGAAACCTTTAAACCTTTTGCTAGTTTGTAAAAATACTTGAAAGATAGATCACCAGAAAACTCCAAATCTTGTTTTAATATTTATAGGGTAAGACCGGCATAACTTTAAAAAAATATTGACAACCTCTTAACATTTTTATTGTCTTACCCTTCAAACATGGAAATGAGAATTTCACACGACTTTGAACCCTGTTTCCGTAGCTCTAGAGTGCATATTTGAAGGCCAAATATTTTTTTTTATAGATATAAGTTAGTAAATACATGTAGCACTACCAAATGACGTGGCAAATGCCAATAGACGGTCTTGCCTCCAGTAACACGGGAAGACCGTCTAGACGCCAAGTTTTAAAAAAGGGTTTGTATCAGAAACATGTTTTATGATATTGCAATTCATGTAGCACAAAATTATTGCTGATTATATATTTCATCTCATGGAATGCCTAAAAGCGGTCTAGAACCTGCCAAATTTGAGTACATTTTTTGAGTAAAAAATGCCGGTCTTCCCCAACCTGACCTATGCTTAAGTAATTGCTTACCATCAGGCGAGCCGCACGCTTGTTGCCACCAACGTAGTATAAAAAAAGAAATATAAACATGCGATAACACTTTCTTCAGTTGCCAATTGAAGAAACTGTGTTTTAGTGTATCCTTAAGACTCCTACCTGGTCCATAGTGCGTGTTAAACCCTGAAGTTGATGCTTGAATTATTGTACCTACCTACCCTTTCTAGAACGTATTCATGAAGTAAGCCGCATTTTACACGATGAAGAGAACACTTCAATAAAAGCGAGGTTATAAATTAACCAATAGAATAGAATATACATAGAAAATAGTATAAGAAAATTCGCCAAATTCTAGGTTTATACACTATTACGAAACTGGTTACAGCTTGTTGAGATAATTTATAATTTCATTGTAGTTCGATCTCGAAGAAAATAACAACACACTTTAAAACTGAGCGACCCGATCACAGGTCGAAGTAAGTACCGAACAATAATTGTTTTTCATTATAATTATAATTAACTTGCTATCAAAAATACCGAACATAATAAAAATAGCACCAAAACAAAAGGAAGAAATTGCTGAAAGAGAAGAAATTTCTTCTTGACCTCAACACAACACAGTCATCAAGTTTGACTTCTTGTCTGTGACACAGACCACAGACCATAATGAAGTTTGACAGTAATGACAGGAGTCAGTTTTTTATTTGATAAAGATTTCACGGCTTGGGTTTTCACCATACAGCCCAATCTTAAGTGTAAGCCGTCATTTTCTTGTTCAATTTATTTTTTATAAGACTTTTGTACGAAAATTTTGAATGGTTCTTCTTTATTATGTTGTTGTTCTAGTCTTCATAGATTTCATATTAAAAAAATAATAATAAAATAAAATTTATTGAAATATCTTTAGGACATAAAACACTTATAATCTATTTAAACCAAGGGAAGGTGACGGGTAGGGTATACTAGCGACGCCAATCGATTTTAATTTTTAGCTACTAAACCGGATCTATTTTAAACAATTTTGGGGTTACAACCTCTCGGAAAACACTTATACTATTAAATAACCATGCACAAATGTTAGGTCCGTTTTTGTACGCGAAAAATTGATTGACACTAAAAGTGGCTGCTTTTGGCAGTAATAAATTTTCCGCGTACGCGTTGGACCCAACATTTGTGCATGGTTATTTAATAAATAGTATAAGTGTTTGCCGAGAGGTTGTAACCCCGAAATTGTTTAAAATAGATCCGGTTTAGTAGCTAAAAATAAAATCGATTGACGTCGCTGGTGTGCCCTACCCGTCACTTTTACTGCCTAAACTAGTAAGTAATTTCTTGTACCTTAGGCAGAAACGAAAAGAAAAAAGGACTTAAATTAACAAATTAATTTTGCAATAAAACAAAATATCCTAACAACATTAAAAAAACTTATCATCAGACTAAATCTCGAAAATTACCTAATCTAGCGTGAATGTAAATAATTCAAATACCTACAAGTAAACGTGATTATAATTTATGAACATTGACCCAGTAATAATTGTGATGACACTAATAAATACTTGACATAAATTAGCGTTAGAATCGTTTATCTAGCATAACTTACATTATAAATAAACTATTTGGTTTATTCCCGCTGTCCACCCTCTGCTAGTCCTCCCCGGGTAGACATCGAAACGAGTATTAAAAAAAACCCGCTGTCCACCCCTTCTCGGTTGAAAGAGGGGGTGGACAGAGGGATTTTTTTAAACAATTGTTTCACTGTCCACCCGGAGTGGACTAGCAGAGGGTGGACAGCGGGAATAAACCCATAATTAACGCAACTAAAGTACCTAACAAGTGGCGCTATCTGGCGCCTTCATAATCTATAGACCTCATAAATCGCTTTGCGGCCATTTTTCTGGCCGGTCATTCAAGGTCACCAGTCTTATGATAGCACGGTTTTTTGAAATACAAACAAGTGGCGCATTTTGGTGGCTCAGTCTTCTTAGGACAATCCTTAATGTCATGTTCTTTTTCTTCACAATGTCCGCAGGTGGTGTTCTTCGCCCGACATGTCTTAGCGGCATGACCGTACTGATGGCACTTATAGCATTAGGAGCCCAATTCTCGTCTCGTCGAGAATTGGGCTCCTGGACGACCAATTAACAAAGACTCTGTCGTTTGTAATTACGGCCTTACGGATCTCTACAGGGACCTCAATCACGTAGTTACAGGCACAGATTAGTATAATATTACAGGTATCTGCATCTTTCCCGATTTATGACTGAGTTTAATAGAACTCATGAATATGTCAATGGTCATGTCCTTCAGCTTATCGCCTAAAATTTGGTGCCAGATGCGATTAAATACCTCTAGTTCAGTCATGGAAGTGTGCACTCCGATAACAACAATTCTGGGCCTACGTTTTTGTGGTTCGTCTACAGTAAGGCCAGATGTAGTTAGCTGCTCTGATTTCTTGAGATTTCCAATGTCACTCTTTGAGTCTGTGCTGATAATGGACAACATTTCAAAA
This sequence comes from Marasmia exigua, assembly GCA_019059595.1. Taxonomy (NCBI): domain Eukaryota; kingdom Metazoa; phylum Arthropoda; class Insecta; order Lepidoptera; family Crambidae; genus Marasmia; species Marasmia exigua. The sequence goes on along the minus strand of JADPWL010003234.1, from coordinate 5,226 downwards.
TTGCTAAGCTCTGAAACAAAAAATACCAATTCTTTGTTTACTTTTCCGCTGCTCGAATATATATTTATTCATTTTTTATATTGCTTATTTACTGAGAAAAAAATTAAAAACTAAAAAACGTAAGATGACGTCATCGGACGGCAGAATGTAAAATATTTCTTTGCTTAGCATATTATAGTTTTAAATTTACGTAATGCCAAACTCATGACATGTAACTGTCAAAAAAAAAGACAACTTGTCAACGTTGAATGTATGAATGACGTTGACAATGTTGACACTAGTATTATTTACCTTTGACAGTAGCACCTTTTTTTTATTAAAACAATGATAAGCAAAGGAATATCGCTGTATTCAGCCGTCCGATGACGTCATTTGGCGCTTACGTCTATTTAGAATAAAAAGAATTTCAATAATTATTTTATGCATGAAAATGGACAAATTTTGAAAAAAGAAAAAATATGGGTCTGTTCATTTTATGTCTACTTTCATATAAAAAAACAATATGGACATGTTAAAAATATGAAATGTTGTCCATTCTTTAGAGGTAATGATATATTATTATAAGTCAAAAATATATATTCCATCTGTTTTATTGTGATATCCTAATATTTACATTATTTTCCTACTGCATCCCTGACAACAAAAGGACAGGGGTGCCCAACATTCTTTCTCGTTCCTACGCGTGGGTATTCGAGCCACTTTTTGAGGAATATGAGGTATTATGCTAACATAATACCTAGGTTTTATACTAACATAATACATAGGTATTATGATAACAAAATGGCATATGAACTACTTAAGTAGAGCCAAAGGGGTGAGTCAAAAGTCTTAAACCGATTAATAATATCACCATTGCACCACTCGTCAAATTAATAAAATATAAATTACAAAGGTCTTTATTTATAAAAGTTCAATAAACCTAAAATATAATAATGAAGAAAGCCCTAATTATATATTTAAACTTGTCTCCTTATTTTACTCTTACGTTGTCTTTACAGGTAACTTAATACGATAGTGTAACTATTAATTAAATATAAATTATAAAAAACTATGTTTTCTTATACAAATATCATACAATAATTCTACAAATATCAAGTAACCTAACTATGACTTATCCTACCAACAAAAATACATTGTAATGTCTTTGCGTATTCATTAGGAGGACACGAGAATATGTCTAATGTCCGAGTATGAATTATAGTTGTATGGGCACCCTAAGGCTGACCTACGGAGCGAGAAAGATTATTTGCCTTCAAATAGGGATTAGGAGATTTGTCTCCATTCTTATCTATAACCTCCTTGATCAGAAGGCATTTCAGTGACATTGCCACAGAATTAGTTCCGACATTTGCCACATGCCGTAACCGTCATCGGACTATAAAATCCTGGCCCTGTATTATACAGCGTGTGTAAGTGTTAAAAAAAAATTGGAAGCACTGGAAATGGGTCAACTGAATATGTATGAATATGCTAAAAATTAAACAAATAAAATAAAGTTACCGTTTACTGTTACTGTTGTACAAACAATTTACATAATCATTTTACAGTCTTCACGTTGCAGTCTGCGGCCAAGGTTTAGAAAACACGCCAACTGAAAGAAAATACGTCATCATTACATTTTTTTAGAGACATCAAACGGGCGCGCCGTGAGCAGCGACTGCATCATCTGATGGTAAGCGATTGCCGCCGCCCATGGACACTCGCGACACCAGTGGAGTAACAAGTGCGCTGCCAACCTTTGAACCCCCCTTTCTGCGCTGCCAAACTTTAAAGCCTGCATCCAGGAGACGGTGGAGTATCGAGGCAGATCCGGAATGCTCTGAGGCGGTATGTCGACTGCCGGCAAAACCGACCTTGTCTGCGTCTCCCGGGCCGGAGGTGCTCGCGGACAAGGCTCGCCGCTATATCACACTAGATTTTAAGTCAATTTTTAAGACACTTTTTGTACATTCTTTTTTGTAAATTATCGATTGTTAATTAGTACTTACTCAAGAATTTTTATAATTTTTCAAATATTAATGTTTTTTGTATAATTTAGGAATTTTTGAAAAAGATTTTTAAAAGGTGCGATTTTTTTGACGCCGAGTGTATTAAAAAAACCACAGCTCTTAGTGCTAGTTACATATTTATTGTATAAAAATTAATTAAACTATTATTTTTAAATAACTTATGTATAATACAAAATTTTGATCAATAAATATAAGATACCTATTAGTACTTACATTTATCATTTTGCCTGAACTAGGAGGCGTGGCTCTCCTACGGTGAGATTTACTATAGTAAGTAAATGTGAAGACATACTTTTTGATGCAGGGCCCCGGCGCGACGAGCTCCTCGTCGGTGTGGTAGATGCACTTGGTCTCCGGGAAGCCGAGCAGCTCCGTCAGCTTGTTGATTTCCTTGTACGACGGCTCCGAACGCAGCAGCTGACAAGCGACATAACAAATGTTACAGACTATGACAACCGTGGTCGTTTCACAATAGGACAGCCACGCTTCGGCATGAATGGGCCGGCTCGACCGGAGTAATACCACGTCCTCACAGAAAACAGTTGCGGGTGTCTATGGGCGGCGGTATACGTATGCCATCAGGTGATCCGTCGGCTCGTCTGCCACCTATATCATTAAAAAAAGCAGCTGGCCGAAACGACCGGCCCAATGGCGCATTTGGTAGTGACCCTCATACGCCAGGCCCTTCGGACTCGTGTCTCCCCTGATTGTCTCCCGGATTTTTTAGTTCTGGTGTCTCCCCAAGCAAGGGGAAAATTCCTGTGAAATTAAATCCAGTTGTGCGTTTGTTAAGTGTTGAACAAACGCACAACTCTTTGGCGTCGCTAGTGTGCCCTACCCGTCACCTTAAGATAAAATATTGACACTCATTTCAATAAAGACTTTCCATAATAAAGGCGAAGTGTCAGCACACTAGCGATGCCAATGGACAACATTTCAAAATTGCTAAGCTCTGAAACAAAAAATACCAATTCTTTATTTACTTTTCCGCTGCGCGAATATATATATAATAATATATATATAATATATTTATTCATTTTTTATATTGCTTATTTACTGAGAAAAAAAATAAAAACTAAAAAACGTAAAATGACGTCATCGGACGGCAGAATGTAAAATATTTCTTTGCTTAGCACATTATAGTTTTAAATTTACGAAATGCCAAACCCATGACATGCAACTGTCAAAAAAAAGACAACTTGTCAACGTTGAATGAATGAATGACGTTGACAATGTTGACACTAGTACTATTTACCTTTGACAGTAGTACCTTTTTTTTATTAAAACAATGATAAGCAAAGGAATATCGCTGTATTCAGCCGTCCGATGACGTCATTTGGCGCTTACGTCTATTTAGAATATAAAGAATTTTAATAATTATTTTATGCATGAAAACGGACAAATTTTGAAAAAAGAAAAAATATGGGTCTGTTAATTTTATGTCTATTTTCATATAAAAAAACAATATGGACATGTTAAAAATATGAAATGTTGTCCATTGATTTAATTCTTTAACTACTAAACTAGACCTAATTTCACCAATTGTGGACCTTCGAAGACCCGGCAAACCTGTACTATTTATTTAATATATTGTACCTTTTTTGTACTAGAAACTTTGGTTAACGTCAAAAGCTGCCACTTCTGGCGTGAATCAAAGTTTCGAGTACAAAAACAAGACCAAACATTTGTGTATGATAATGAAATAAATAGTATACATGTTTGCCGGGTCTCTGACGGACTGCAATTGTTAATAATAAATTCAGTTCTGTAGTTAAACAATTAAATCTATTGGCGTACTCGTCACCTTAAAAGTTAATGGACATTTAGCAATTGATTTAAATTGTTACCAACTAAACCGGATATCTTTTTAAAAATTTCGAAGTTGCAGCCTCTCGGAAAACACTTATACCTACTATTTATTTAATATTTATACTTAACTCTTGGGTCTGCTTTTGCACTCGAAATTTGAATTACTGCCAAAAGCGGCCACTTTTGGGGTTAATCCAGATCGAAAAGTAGTGCACAATTATTAAATAAATAGTAGGTATAAATGTTTGCTTGGAGACTCCCGCTCCGAAATTGTTTAAAATAGATCCGGTTTAGTAGCTAACATTTTAAATCGATTGATGTCGCTAGTTAAGGCTACCCGTCGCCTTAATTGATGTCTCTCAGTGCGGCAAGTAAGATCAAAATGGATGGCACCAGTTGGCACCACCGTCATGCGCACGTTCCCTATACAGGCTACAATTTATCAGATACCTCAACTGCAACCTCCTTCCGGTCTTCGATGGGGGGCATGTTCCAGAAGACCATCCCCACCACTTTCTCGTCGCGCAGGTAGAACACCATGCCGCGCTTGTAGCGGTTCTGGTACTCCTCGCTCCTGAGATACACAAAAAATATATATATTATAAGCAGTTCCCCGTTTTATAGCAAGCGATCGGCACACCCATGGTGTGTCGACTTACGTTACGTTACTGTTGTCATCGCACTTGGTGCGGTACGGGTTTCGGGGTAAACCCTTTCATCATCAGCCTATCGCGGTCCACTGCTGGACGTAGGCCTCTCCAATTGTTCGCCACTGTGATCTATCCATGGCTTCTCGCATCCAGCTCTTGCCAGCCACCTTGCGCAGATCGTCCCCCCACCTAGCCAGAGGGCGCCCTACATTACGTTTGCCAAGACGCGGTCTCCACTCCAGAACTCGTTTACCCCATCGGTTGTCGGTTCTGCGGCTAATATGGCCAGCCCACTGCCACTTTAGCAAGCGTTAATCCGGTGAGCAATGTCACATAGCTCAGGACTCAATACAAATACCTGTTTCTTTCACAAGCATTTGTGTTGGCGCGAGAATCGAACCAGCGACCCCTCCTCATCTTAGCGTGTAATTTGCGTCCAAAGTTGTAGCTTCGGAGCCCGGGGTACGCTTAGACCATGATCCAGGACTCGAGAAGTCTGGTAACTGGTACAATGAAGCGATTACCATCTGACCTTCGCAACCCTTTCACAGGGGAACCAGACCAACTGAATCATAGTTACACTTTTCAGAAACCACCCAGAACGTGAAGGTTTCCTCACAATGTTTTCCCTCACCGCCGAGCTAATGGTAGAAAAACACACTTTTTTTATGTGATAGGTGGCAGACGAGCAGACGGATCACCTGATGGTAAGCAATCGCCGCCGCCCATGGACACCCGCGACACCAGTCAAGTCACAA
>JADPWL010003235.1:0-100001 GCA_019059595.1 Marasmia exigua | reverse complement strand
CGTTTCGGAGGAGTATGGCAACGAAAACTGTGACACGAGAATTTTATATATTAGATAAATTTTTATAGATATTTTCATTACTTACTTAGTTTAAGTGAACATTTTCATGATGCAGTGATGTCTATTACCTTACTTTCCCGCAGAGAACACTGCCTTGTAATTTTACTTGTATTTTTTCTAGTAGAAAAATAATATTTACAGAGGTATGTCATTGGAGTGGAGCCAAAAGCTACTAGTGCAGTCCAGCAGGCCGTAGCGACTAAGACTGTGCCACCTGCGACTAAGACAAGGTAAGTTTGCAAGGTCCGTTCTGACCTGATGGCACATTTTCAAATGAATGATTTGTGTTATGACAAATAAAAATAATATCCTCCAACCGATTTCGGCTAAGGCCAATTTCAACGATCATCTACTTACGCAGGATATAAGTGCTCAAGTGTGTGCGCAAACACAAGTGCACTCTTTATTCCCATGCCTTCTTAATCCGATGGGAAATCAGTTTGACACGACTGGAGAGGGGTCGGGCGCTGGTCCAATGGCTTAACGTGCTTTCTGAGGCACAGGGGTACAAGAACGCCAACTTCCAGACTCCGGGCTGACACTGAGAATTGTTAAACAGAAAAACACGTAATTATTTTCGCCCTACCCGGGGATCAAACCTGGGACCCCAAGCGCAGCCGTCGCTTTAAAGTGCGACGCACTACCCACTGCACCAATGAGGCAGTCCCATAATAGATAGGTAGTATGACAAATGGTGTAAATGAAATGGAATGAAATGTGGACTCCTTTTTCCGCACTTCAACTCACTTTTGGTCCATTGTGCGTGAAAATATGGTGGAGCATCAGCTTTTCTTAGTGCTAGAATGAGACAACAAGACTGCCACCTGATGGTAAGTGATTACATTTCAGAATGGAACACCGGTTTTCTAGAAAAGATTATGCTCGTCAGGTTATACTGCTGCAAGCCATAGATGGAAAGTAGATAGATTATAATAATACAATGTTGCAGCAAGAATATTATGTATTATTGATATGTATTGTCTCTGTGATCTTATATCAAATCAATATATGAATCATCTTAATCAAATAAGTGCTTTAAGCTACTTAGTACAGATTTAGGTCAATATGAGATGATTATTTTAATCCCACTTTAATATCAATCAAACAGATTCCATTTAAAAGAAATATGAGAATAGTAATGAATTCCTGCTTACATTCTAATACCTTTTCTTTTATGGATTTTAGTCCTACTGACCTAAATCCCAGGGCACCCTCTCATCGTCCATAGGAGGGATCGTTTTGACGGGCCAGGTTGAGAGGCCTGTGCCCGACCACATTTCTAATTCCATACTAAGTAGCTTAAGCACTGTTTTTAACAGATATCAGTACAACAGAGGACACAAAGATATACTTAAATACATATATTACACCCAAGGCCAATGAACAAACACAAGTGTTCATCGCACGAATGTTTGGTCCAGGGTGGGATCGAACCCACAACCTTTGGCGTAAGAGCTAGGGTCCCAACTACCAATTGTGCCATCCGGTCAGTCAAATTATTGTAATCCACTGTTGATTCTGATATCTAATATGCTAGAGCTACCTATTCTCGGGAATCAGATCAATGTACCTATGTGATGTGAAATATTTAAAATAAAATATTTAAAACTATCCCTTGAACTATATCCATCAATTCGTCACATTTTCCGTAAAAGACGGACAAACCAACAGACTCACAAACTCATTTATAATATTATATTAATATTATGCAAGTAGAAATAATCATTGAACAAATTCTGTTTGTATAGCTGGCTGCAAAAACAGTTTAGATTCAGATTGCTACCTTTCTATTATGACAACATACTAATCTCTTTACAGCTGACTATGTACACATTACAATTATTATTGATTTACTAGCTGACCCGGCAAACGTTGTTTTGCCATATAAATAAAAGGGTTGATCGTAGAAGGGTGAAAATTGAGGATTGTATGTATTTTTGTATGTTGTATCATAAAAAAGAGAAATTAAAAATTTTGTCTAAAAAATAAAAATAAAATTTAGGGGTGGACTACCCCTAACATTTAGGGGGATGAAAAATAGATGTTGGCCGATTCTCATAGATACCGGATAAGCACAAAAAATTTCATCAAAATCGGTCAAGCCGTTTCGGAGGAGTATGGCAACGAAAACTGTGACACGAGAATTTTATATATTAGATAAATTTTTATAGATATTTTCATTACTTACTTAGTTTAAGTGAACATTTTCATGATGCAGTGATGTCTATTACCTTACTTTCCCGCAGAGAACACTGCCTTGTAATTTTACTTGTATTTTTTCTAGTAGAAAAATAATATTTACAGAGGTATGTCATTGGAGTGGAGCCAAAAGCTACTAGTGCAGTCCAGCAGGCCGGAGCGACTAAGACAAGGTAAGTTTGCAAGGTCCGTTCTGACCTGATGGCACATTTTCAAATGAATGATTTGTGTTATGACAAAAAAAAAATATCCTCCAACCGATTTCGGCTAAGGCCAATTTCAACGATCAGCTACTTACGCAGGATATAAGTGCTCAAGTGTGTGCGCAAACACAAGTGCACTCTTTATTCCCATGCCTTCTTAATCCGATGGGAAATCAGTTTGACACGACTGGAGAGGGGTCGGGCGCTGGTCCAATGGCTTAACGTGCTTTCTGAGGCACAGGGGTACAAGAACGCCAACTTCGAGACTCCAGGCTGACACTGAGAATTGTTAAACAGAAAAACACGTAATTATTTTCGCCCTACCCGGGGATCAAACCTGGGACCCCAAGCGCAGCCGTCGCTTTAAAGTGCGACGCACTACCCACTGCACCAATGAGGCAGTCCCATAATAGATAGGTAGTATGACAAATGGTGTAAATGAAATGGAATGAAATGTGGACTCCTTTTTCCGCACTTCAACTCACTTTTGGTCCATTGTGCGTGAAAATATGGTGGAGCATCAGCTTTTCTTAGTGCTAGAATGAGACAACAAGACTGCCACCTGATGGTAAGTGATTACATTTCAGAATGGAACACCGGTTTTCTAGAAAAGATTATGCTCGTCAGGTTATACTGCTGCAAGCCATAGATGGAAAGTAGATAGATTATAATAATACAATGTTGCAGCAAGAATATTATGTATTATTGATATGTATTGTCTCTGTGATCTTATATCAAATCAATATATGAATCATCTTAATCAAATAAGTGCTTTAAGCTACTTAGTTAGTACAGATTTAGGTCAATATGAGATGATTATTTTAATCCCACTTTAATATCAATCAAACAGATTCCATTTAAAAGAAATATGAGAATAGTAATGAATTCCTGCTACATTTCTAATACCTTTTCTTTTTATGGATTTTAGTCTACTGACTAAAATCCCAGGGCACCCTCTCATCGTCCATAGGGAGGGGATCGTTTTGACGGGCCAGGTTTGAGAGGCCAGGTGCCCGACCACATTTCTAATTCCATACTAAGTAGCTTAAGCACTTGTTTTATGGAATGAGTGGTATTAAAAAATGTAGCTTAATATTTTATTCATGTCTGTTCTAGACTGGTACAAAAGAAGTTCCGATGTCGCCGACCGGGCCGGCCACGGAGCCGGAGCGGACGGAGCTGCTCGGCTCGCTGACCACGGAGCAGCAGCAGCGTACCAGCGCCAGGGTTATTAAGAAGCTACGACTGGACCCCGCCGCCGCCGACAAGAAGGCGAAGAGAACTGATGGGCAACCTGACGGTAAACCATAATCATAGGCATTTGTTTCGTCCTTACTACAATATGGATTCCTTCAAACGAAGCATGAAGAAGCATCTCGCAGGACAGTATAGCAGTGCCGAAGGAAGTGATGCCTTCACATAGCTTCTGTTGTAACTGCAACGTGAACTCTCCTTTAGCTTACCAACAGGCCGAGGTGAGTCAAAATACTGTGTACCAATGTAAAAAAGCTGTTTCTATACATTGAATCTCATAATAACTGATCAAAATTTCAGATCTTTCGGATAGAAACCCTTAATTGCAAACGGTGCATTTTGTGAATAACAACAGCCATTTCCTATTGAAAAATATGTGCATAGTTTAATTAGTCTTAAGTCATACTTCGATTAAGCTCATCTTAATTTTGAATTAATTATTATTTTTATTTTCAAAAAAAGACTTGTAAATATTCACTTCAGACAACAAAAATCATCACAATTTAGGTTTTAACATCTGATAGGTACAAAATAAGTGATGTGTCAGTGGAAACCAAGCTTCCTTAACGAAAATTCAGTTAAGTACAACAAATAGACAATGTGCATGTGTGTGTGTCAGTGTGTGTGTGTACGTATGTAAATTGTTAACCACATACAATGGATTACGATAAGGAATAATTTTTGTTTTATTGATTAGTGGCTGTCAACTCGACATTTTACCATTGCATTGTCGTCATCAATGCATGTCGGAGAGCCACGCTTCGGCATGAGTAGGCCGGCCCGACCGTAGTGATACCACGGCCATACAGAACTCCGGCGTGAAGTGATGTCTATGCTGTGTTTCGCTGTGTGAGTGAGGGCGGCGCACTTGTGACTCCACTGGTCTTGTGGAAGTCTATGAGCGGCGGCAATCACCATCAACTGATCCTGCTCCTGCTCCATCCCTCCATGTATTGGTATAAAGTGGAACTAATGTCCCGAAACGAATTGAGGGCGGGCCACGTGTATCTCATAAAAAGTGACGTTTACAATGATTTATTTTCAGATTTGACGGAATGCGAGACCCCAAACAAAATAGACGACAAAGACCCCCTCAAGTTCCCCACGGTGAAGCAGCGCATGCCCAAAGCACTGTGGTCTACTGACGAGAAGAACTTATTCTTTGAAGCGCTTAACGAGTATGGGAAGGTTAGTAGACGCTACTAGTCAGTCAGGGGGCTATACAGATAGAAGACAAAGACCCGCTCAAGTTGCCCTCGTGAAGCAGCGTATGCCCAAAGCGCTATGGTCTACTGACGAGAAGAACTTGTTCTTTGACGCCCTCAACCAGTATGGGAAGGTGAGTAGACGCTACTAGTCAGCCAGGGGGCTATATAGATAGAAGACAAGTGGTCCACGGTGAAGCAGCGCATACCCAATGCACTGTGGTCTACTGACGAGAAGAACTTGTTGTTTGAAGCGCTTAACGAGTATGGGAAGGTGAGTAGACGCTACTAATCAGTCATACAGATAGAAGACAACCGCTCAAATTGCCCACGGCGAAGGACCGCATGCACTGTGGTCTACTGACGAGAAGAACTTGTTCTTTGACGCGCGCACTAGGCGAGTGAATGAGAGTACCTTAGGTCTAATCCGGGGGAACCCCTTTCAAAGGTTGACAGTGCAGTTATGGGTCCAGTGGTGTTACGGGTGTCCATGGGAGGCGGCAATCGCTTGCCATCCGTTGATCCGTCTGCTCCTCCACCACCCATCACATAAAAAAATCAACAGCATAAATGGCGAAGTTGAAATTTTTGTGGGAACTTAAATCAGTGTGGTCTGAAGGAATTATGATTTATTAATTGAATTATAAGTAAGAGAGGGTGGCCTATTCTACTCTGCCGTGTGGTCCCCGGCAGAGTAGAATAGGCCACCCTCACTCTTACCGAGGTGTCGTAAAAGGCGACTAAGGCAAAGCTGCTGGCATGATCATCAGCACCCAGAGAAGGAAAACTCTGCATTTATATCGAAACCCTCGCCAACCCGTCTGCCAAGCGTGGTGAGTATGGCAATTACCCCTCATGTGGTTGAGGGAGGCCCGTGCCCCAGCAGTGGGGACTTAAATGGGCTGATGATGATGATGATGAATTGAATTATTGTTGTCATCGACACGATATGAAGAAGAATGAAGTTCAATAACCATTTTTGCCAAAAATGTGACTTAGATCAAGACTGAAATAGGTGACACTTTGAACGAGGGGCCATAGGGGAACGCCGATTCAGCGTAATGTAACACCAGTGGACCCATAACTGCACTGTCAACCTTTGAAAGGGGTTCCCCCGTACCAATCCGGGGGAACACGCACTAGGTGAGCGAGTGAGAGTACCTTAGGTCCAAACCTAAGGTATTCTCACTCGCTCACCTAGTGCGTGTATCAAAGAACAAGTTCTTCTCGTCAGTAGACGACATTGCTTTAGGCATGCGCTGATTCACCGTGGGCAACTTCAGCGGGTATTTGTCTTGTATGTTATTGTAATACACTGAATAAATATTTTTCTTTCTTTATTTCTTTCTTTCTAACGTCTGGTTCACGCTAACAGGCAATGAATCATACGAGACCACCTGATTTTGAACTTTGTGCAGTGGAAATAAGGTTGAAAACCAATGATATAAATGATGTCTAGTTATTTCATTTCAAGTTCGCATTTTTTTCATTGGTTTTCAACCTTAAGACACAGTGAACCAGAGGTACCAACATCGTCAAATCATGTTTGGTTGGATCTATCCAGGACTTCGACGCGATCACGGCGCACATCTGTGCCAAGATGCGACGGAAGGGCATGCCGGACGCGAACCTCAAGACGAAGACGCAAGTCAGCCACTTCTACTATCGGACATGGCATAAGCTCTCGAAGCACGTGCATTTTGACGAAAGTAAGTACCTAGCTACTAAAACGCTATGTGCCCAGTGACGTAGCGTTTTTTTGGCGGAGCGATATTTCCGCACTCTTTTCTTTCTCGAACCCGGGCGGTGACGGGTAGGGCACACTAGCGACGCCAATCGATTTTAATTTTTTAGCTACTAAACCGGATCTATTTTAACCAATGCACAAATGTTGAGTCCAACGCGTACGCGAAAAATTGATTCACGCCAAAAGCGGCTACTTTTGGCGTGAATTAATTTTTCGCGTACAAAAACGGACCCAACATTTGTGCATGCTTATTTAATAATCATAATCATAATCATTTATTTGTTAAGACACGTGTACATTAAAACAGATGTTGAGTTAAATTACACAGAAGTTCAAACATGTCGTACCAATTTTGGTGTACAAATATACAACAATCAAAAAGCAATTCAACTTCAATACAATAATAAAATTCATAGCAATTTACCTGGTATAAATATAATTAGATTTTAAGATAATAATAATAAACATGTCAATTTCTCATAATATAAATTTGATTGCACTTGATTATAAAAGTTCACTGTCATTTAAATAATCTGAAATTGAATAATAACATTTGTGGGTCAATAATAATTTTAATTCTTTCCTGAAAACATGCAATGTCAATTCTTTAATCCTATTGGGAATTTTGTTGTAAATAACTGGACCCATGCCCAAAATTCCTTTTCTCAATAGTGCTGTGTTAAAGCCCCCCGTTTTTAATAAGTTTTGGTATTGTGGTCTTATTGGTCTTGTTCTACAATCTTTCAATTTTACAATTAAATGTGTATTAGCTTTTACAAAGGTACTTATTTCTAAAATGTACAATGATGGCACTGTTAGCAATTTTAGTGATTTAAACAAAGGCACACAGCTATCCGTCGAGTCCATGTTACACATAGCTCTCAGACATTTCTTTTGAGACCTAAATATATCTTCTCTCTCGCCACAATTCCCCCAAAAGATAATTCCATATCTTAAGGTAGATGCTACCAAACCGTGATATGCCATTAAGAGAGACTCTAGTTTCAGCTTCTTAGACAGTTGAAAAAGAGCGTATGCTGATTTATTTAGCTTTTTTTGGATTTCTTCCGCATGTGGTTTCCATGTTAATTGGCTATCTATGGTAACACCTAAGAATTTAGCTACGGTTACGTCTTGTATTTGTTGTCCTAAATAATTAATATTGCGTTTTTTTTGGTTGTATTTTTTGGTGAAAATGCATAATTTTAGTTTTGGTTAAGTTAATTTTTAAATTGTTAATGTCAAGCCAGTTTATAATTGAATTCAATGTCACAGTATTAAAAACGATACAATTCAACGATTCTTATTATCCGGATCACTTCGCGTCACTTCACTGCACAAATAAACACCAAATTTGTTCACTAAAAACCACTAGATACTAATTTAAAACCTTTGGATTGCATCAGCCCATTCAGCCCACGCGGAGTGTTTGATTCCTACCGCCAGAATCTTGTTAAGACTTGTCCCCCTGATGTTCAAATGTCAAGATTTGACAAAACAAAAAAAAGGGTTTTTCTTAGCTAATTCACGGAGAATGTACAACTCGCACTCGTGGGGTGCGGGTATAGACGCAAATAGTGTGCGAGCGAGAAGTGAATATATGCGCCTCCAATTCTGATCCCATTCTTTATCCGCACAGGTTGTATGTTGATTTTTGACCTCAAATAAAACCAAGAATAATGTCCCTACAGCTTTGGTAGAAAAAGAGGATGATCTAAGTATTCGGTAAGAAATCTGAGCGTCCAGCCCGGAGTCTGGAAGTTGGCGATCTTGTACCCCCGTGCCTCGGAAAGCACGTTAAGCCGTTGGCACCGCGCCCCATTCCTCTCTTTTCGTGTTACACTGAATGAATGAATGAATAAATGAAAAAAAATATTTGGCACAATACAAAACAAGGAAACTTAATAAGAAACATAACCTAGACTCGATCGGAGTGATACCACTGCCCCACAGAAGACCGGCGTGAAGCAGCGCCTGCGCTGTGTTTCGCCGTGTGAGTGAGGTTACCGGAGGCCCAATAGGTGGGAAGGGGAAAAGGTTGGCAGCGCACTTGTGACTCCACTGGTGTTGCGGGTGTCCATGGGCGGCGGAATTGCTTACCATTAGGTGATCCGTCTGCTCATCTGCCACCTCTCATGTAAAAAAATAAAATAAAAAAAGACATAAATCATAAACGAAAAGTAGGACATTATACCTGTATGCGCCAAACAGGAGGCCGCTCAGCAATAGTCGGTGCTGATCCAAGAGGCAAACCCCGACGCTGGTTTTCAGCGACTACCATAACATTATTGCGCATCTATTCCATATCTATGCAAAAGACGCATGCATAAAATTGAGATTGAGATAGTGAAATAGAAATAAATAATTGAACAGATGCGCAATATGGGGCCCTCATATACACTGGTGTATATGAGGATACCCTCTCTTTAACCATACGGTTATAGAAAGTAACTTGTGTTTAATATTATCCTCCGCACGTGGCTGATCGTTGATTTATTGGCCGCAGTAAATGAAAAAAATCTTGTATACCATTTATAAAGAGTTAAGTCGTACACACAGACAACGGCAACGCTTATAGGAAATCCGAAAACACAAAATGCCTGCGCGATGTAATCGACCTGGTGCCATCTATTGGTATCAAGTGGAACATTAGAAGTGGAAAATTATTGATTTACTGGTAACATAAGTTTAAGTTGCACATAAAAAACTGCAAACGCAAAAAGGCTACTATAAAGTAGACGATTATTTAAATGATAAGATTTCCTGGACATGTTGATCTCTTCGCTTGTCTTCTAATAAGATAAGATAAGATAAAAGATAAAGATAAAAAAATCTTTATTCAATTTAGGTCCACACAGAACACTTATGAATGTCAAAATAGTACATATTATCTACCGCTGGTTTGGAATGTCGATTTCTACTGAGAAGACACCAGCAAGAAACTCAGTAGTTACTCTTTTCAAATATTGATGATGTTACAGAGTTTCAATCGAGAAGAGAAAAAAAAATACAATTATGAAAGTTAATAGACTACTATGAATAACAACTCAAAAGATTAATCAATTAACGTGACCAAGAATCCTTAGCATTTAAATAGTCTTGTACACTATAGTAACCTTTCCTCATTAGGCAGGTTTTAATATGAGACTTAAACTTATAATTTATTAATTTCATTTCATAATTTTACTTTGACGATTTATCTGAACGATATTGATTATAAGCATTGTATATCATACTGTCACTGTAATCATATAATTTGTATAAGAATGAAAATTGTAATTACCATATTATTTGAAAAGAGTAACTACTGAGTTTATTTTCTTCTCGGTAGAAATTGACATTCCGAATCAGCGGTAGATTAGAATATTTGACATCCATAAATGTTCTGTATGTACAGTGGCGGACACATCAAGCTATACAAAACTGTCAAAATTCTTCATTCGATTATTTATTAGAACGCCAAATTCCATCCACATCACCTGGATGGATTTATATCGACTACAGTGCGTTTCTCACGTCATTTCCTACCACGCACAGTAAAACTGTGGAACCAGCTGTCATCCGTGGTGTTTCCGAACAGATACGACCTGGTGACCTTCAAGAAAAGGGTGTGCTCCTTTCTTAAGAGCCGGCAACGTATATGTGATACCTCAGGTGTTGCAGATGTCCATGGGCGGCGGTGATCACTTTCCATCAGGTGTGCCGTCTGCTCGTTTGTCCGCTATAATGTAAAAAAAAAACCTTATATTGTTACACATTGAGTTCGAAATCGATTGAGGAAATTTGACAGTTTTGTATAGCTTGACCTGTCCGCCACTGTACTTAAATTGAATAAAGAGATTTTTGATTTTGACTGAAGTCCAGAAACGAAGTGCATTAAAAACACGGTTTGAAATTATCAAGATAAATATGTCCTTTGATAATTATCGAGATAATTATCAAGATAATTATCAGATAATTATCCGATAATTATCAAACAGATATAAGCCTAGTAATCCTTTTTTAACTGATATTACATATCAATATTTTACGTTAGAATCAAGTGATTTAAATAAATTAGAGACATTTTACAATCAAGGTCAACTTTTATTTTTTAATTTTTATAATTTCGTGTATAATAACTTGCAAACCAAAATACGAGCAGTTAATCAACTAATTATATAATACTTTTACAGCGATAATACTTGTACTTATTTAATTAAAATAAATTGATGAGTGGAATATCATCTTCATCAACCTCAACTGCGTTAACTGGACGGGGGTTTTCTGTATCTGAATAACAAATGGCAAATATTTTCGATTATACTTATCTAGATATTTATCAACCAATATTTATCTTGATAATTATATATTTTTTAACAGACGTAAAGAAAGTGGCACAAGAGCTATACGCGCTAATAAACTACGGCGAACTGCGCAAGAAGCTGGCGTCAGTGAGCGAGAAGACGTGCGCGCGCCTCGGCGAGATGGTCCGCGCGGGCAGCATCGCCGTGCGCGCGCGCGGCCGCAACACGCGCGTGCGCACGCCCGCCTGCCGCGCGTTGAGGAAGCTCAACCAGATCACCGGTAAGTGTCGTCATCATCATTTCGGCTTACAAACGCCCACTGCTGGTGTAGACATCCCTGTAGGATTCTAGGCTCTACTTTTATGTGTACCTTCGTGGTGTTATTCTATTCTTGAGTGTGATGTGGACTGTATACAGCGTGTGTATTTTATACGGGCGAATAATTAATCCAGCTATAATATCTGATCCTACGAATCGTATAAGATAATCATTTCATTAAATTTTGTGGTTAATTAGGTGTAATGATTTTTCTAAAGTGCAACCCAGCAGCAATGTATGCCGTCCAACTTTGTTTGACATGACAAGTGACATGAGTGTCATGACACTCGTATGACGTTTAGATACTTATGTCTACGTTAATTGATGTTATTAACGTTAACTACCAGTGGATGCAATACATTGCGTGCTCAATTATTTTGTATGAAAAAAAAAGTACCTTAATTTCCTAAAGAAATGTATGTAAACAGGTTCCCTAGGTCCGATAGTAATCGCCATTAAAATATTCGCCCGTATCAAATAAACACGCTGTATTCAATTTAGGTACTTATTGGCGTCAGATGAGAGGCCTATCTATGTAAGAAGTGAGCAGCAACGCTCCATTCTCAGCACTTAAATATCGAATTGGTACTTTTTGTTTCATAGCTCAGCAATGGAAAATACGACAAAAAAAAATATTAGCTTATTATACGCTTTTCGAATAAAGAAAGACAAAAAAGATGACCCATATTTTTAGTTATCTTTAAATATGTGTTTCTTTTGAAATATTTATTTTTTAAATTATTAATTAATTTTCCGGAAGTGACGTGGTTCTGAGGCTCAACATATTGTGATGTCGGTGCTATACGTGCAATAAAAAAATTGGTGACTTTAAGTTACTTACTGTCACCTTCGGATCAGATTTTACTTTTTTTTGCTTTAATCAACGTGAGCAAAAGCGTTATTAATTTGTCACGCCGAGTGATGACGTCACAGGAGGATTTTTACATTTTATTTTTTTTCCCCATTAATATCTGTTTCAAAATTCTGAATTTATTTTTCTTAAATTTCTATGAGTCTAATCTAGAAATGGTATTTTTCATTTCGGAAAATATTTTTTTGTCGTATTGTCCATTTTGAAATGTTGTCCATTCGTGCGATATCTACACTAATATTATAGAGAGGAAATATTTGTATTTTTGTATGTTTGTAATGAATAAACACAAAAACTACTGGACCGATTGCAATATTTTTTACACCATTAGAAAGCTGCATTATTCAGAAGTAATATAGGCTATATTTTATCCCGGTACGGGAAGTAGTTCCCTCGGGACGCGGGTGAAACCGCGTGAAACAGCTAGTCTGTTATAATAATAATTCTCACAACATCTCATACGTTGACCTGATTCCGTACTAAGTAGCTTAAGCACTTGTGTTACAGATATCATACAACAGAGGAACACAAATATATACTTAAATACATATATAACACCCAGACACCGAACAAACACAAGTCTTCATCGCACGAATGTTTGTTCAGGGTGGGGATCGAACCCACGACCTTTGGCGTAAGAGGCAGGGTCACTACCAATTGCGCCATCCGGTCAGTCGGTGTTATGTGTTCGTTGTGTCAATCATTCGGTGTCGTAGAGCGCGCGTGCGGTGCGCGCGTGTGGTCGCGCGCGAGCGTGGCGCTGCGCGCGCGCGACGCGTGCGCGTGGGCGCGCGTGCAGGCGAGCGCGCACAACCCGCGCGCGCTGGTCGCGCTGCCGCTGCGCACGCGCCTGCGCGCCTTGCTGCGCGCGCTGCATCACCGCTGGACGCCGGGCGTATCCTTTGCATACACTACTTTTAGGTTCAGAAGTGGAAATGACTAAAAAAAAAAGACAATTTGAACGAACGGTTTTAATTTGGACTTAATCATTTTACAAGAACAACAAAATATGAGAAAACGTTTATAACAGTTGATATTTTATAGCAATCTTTTGCGATTTATTCTTAAGTAAATAACACACTTAAAAATTTCATCTCGTGTTCAGGCGGGACTCGAACCCACACCTTCCACAATCCGGGTGAATGTACTACCAAATTTGTAAATATTTGTAATAATATTTCCACTGGATATTGTAAATATATCTACAATATTGATGAGACTATCGACAGCTCATGTCGAATCAAGCACTTACAAATTTCGTCGACTTAGTAACGCGTTCAGTGGTATAATTGGTAGTACATTCACCCGGATTGTGGAAGGTGTGGGTTCGAGTCCCGCCTGAACACGAGATGAAATTTTTAAGTGTGTTATTTACTTAAGAACGTTTATAACTCCAACAAATATCATTTGAAACCACTAAAACTGCGATTGCACACTTGCTATGACTTTTACATAAGTTAATAACGGACTAAACAATAATCTGAACATAGCTTAGACAATGAATGACTCATCCAACAATGACTCGAATAATGACTGACTGAAATAATGTCTCGCATGACTGATTCCTAGATCCGTGCGCTCTGAGCGCCGACAAGCAAATGCCCTGCTGTCTGATCGGCTCGTCTGTTTATGGGCTTCTTGCTGTCCGTAGCGGCTTGGGTGGGGGTACCGCTAACAGTACAATGTATATCTGAAATAGAGTACAAATTTTGCGTTTTGCTTCCCGGCGACCGTCGCGCCGCCCTGGTAAACACGAATCACAACAGCCTCTGATGCTTACATACGCATAGGTATAGAGAATGCTGCTATATTTAAACTTAGTACAAAAGTTCAAAATATTATGGAAACAGACGCCACCAAGTGGCAGGGTTGCCAGCTCTACGTATTTTTATGTATATCTACGTATTTAAGCCTTCCTTACAAACGTACGAACTTTAGTCTTGGAATTTACGTATTTTCTATCAAATTTGCAAAATAGTGGGCATCGTTTCCTATACTTTAGCAAACAATTAATAAACCTTCCGTTTAATACTAACGTACACAACTCGCCTCGCCACTCAACACATCGCGCCAAAACAGATGACTCATGTCACATGGGTTATTAGTCCGATTGCGGTTATTTGGCATGTGGCAAAAGTCGGAGCAAGTTAAAGGTCGCTCAGCGGGCTATGGAACGAGCAATGCTCGGCGTCTCTCTCCGAGATCGAATCCGAAATGAGGTGATCCGGCAGAGAACCAAAGTCATCGACATTGCTCACCGGATTAGCAAGCTTAAGTGGCAGTGGGCTGGCCATATTAGCCGCAGAACCGACAACCGATGGGGTAAACGAGTTCTGGAGTGGAGATCGCGTCTTGGCAAACGTAATGTAGGGCGCCCTCTGGCTAAGTAGGGGGACGATCTGCGCAGGATGGCTGGCAAGAGCTGGATGCGAGAAGCCATGGATAGATCACAGTGGCGAACAATTGGAGAGGCCTACGTCCAGCAGTGGACTGCGATAGGCTGATGATGATGATGATGAAAAGTCGGAACTAATGTTATTTTGACATTTCCCCATAGAAAAAATGCTGTGCAACGTCCTCTATAAATATCACTAAAGATCTGATATGATATGAAATTTGAAATGTGATGTCCGTCCGTCCGTCCGTCAAACGGTCAAAGTGAATCTTCACTAAAAATATAAATTGTCGTTTTATTACTTTTACCTATCCCTACTCTCTTCATTTCACTAAAGAAAGTACGTAGATCTACGTATATTCTATATGGATATTGTACCATTTCTACGTAATTTTCTAATATGTTCTACGACTTTTTCAAAATCCGAGTTGGCAACACTGTCTAGTGGTCTGAGTGTCGCATCAAAGCGTCTGCATTTATAAACTGATTAAAAAAAATTAACAACAGTTTAGGCGGCTTGGGGTCATTGTTACGGAAACACGGTGTGCTTGCGCGATGTAAAAATGCAAAGTGACATCTACCGGAACACTTAGTAATTAGTAGTTGTCGACAAACTAACACATACGAAAAGCAGTCGCTTCGTTGTGACATTAACTGCCACACTCAGAGTCGTTGATTAACTTAGTTGGCTACTTAAGGTGACGGGTAGGGCACACTAGCGACACCAATCGATTTTTTTTCTTAGCTACTAAACCGGATCTATTTTAAACAATTTCGGGGTTACAACCTCTCGGCAAACACTTATATTATTTATTAAATAACCATGCACAAATGTTGGTCCGTTTTTGTACGATAAAAATTGATTCACGCTAAAAGTGGCCGCTTTTGGCGGTAATCAATTTTTCGCGCACGCGTTGGATCCAACATTTGTGCATGGTTATTTAATATATAGTATAAGTGTTTGCCGAGAGGTTGTAACGTCGTAATTGTTTCAAATAGATCCTGTTTAGTAGCTAACAATTAAAATCGATCGGTGTCGCTAGTTAGGGCTACCCGTCGCCTTAAGAAAAAATATTGACACTTATTTTGATACGCATAAAGACTAACGATACTAAAGTCAATGAACATTAGCTTAAATGACGTCTCTGAGTGCGGCCGTAACACTACTAGATGGCGTTAGTTTCCATACTTTTGGTCCTTTGCTGACCAAATACTGACGATGATGTATTTATTTTATTTTTATTTATTTATTAAATACAAACACAGTACTTCACACGTGCAATAGCCCAAGGTCGCCTGCGCACTTCGCAAGCCCGTAATGTATATGGTCGCCAAACTACTCAATACTTGGTGCCCCGGTAGATGAACCAACTACCACCTCCTTTAAAATCTAATATAAATTGTAAGAATTTAAAAGCAAAATTAAAATTACACTTTCTTCTACATTTCTTTGGTAATGTATAAATGGAATTTAAATTAATAGTTTCTTTGTAATTTTTGTTTGTAATAGGTACTACTCGTAGACTATTATTATTGTATTTAAAGCGAGCAATAGGCTGACGTAAAACCCAGCATTGTGGACAAACCTCAGTGCCATTAACGTGATTGTTTGTCAAAAGTCTTTTTATGTGATAATAAATTAAAAAAAAAACTTATTACAAAATCTGCCAAACTACAGAATAGTTTGTCGGCAGTAGTTCTCGTGGATGCTCTCGAGTTCTGAGGCACTAACAAAACCTTGGGGTAAAGAAGGTAGTGCAAATTAGACTACACCGACTTATAGATATATATATCTAGCCATGTATAAGCATATAATATGCGTACATGAGTCTTGATCCTCTCGTCCCTAAGAGTTTTGGGGCGGTGAATCCGTAAGAATATAACCCTTAATGATAATGATAATGATAATTTATTTCACAAAAAATAGAGTACATGAGATGCCATGGTAACAATATATATATCCGTCTATTTAACCACTAAGTCATCATCGTCATCGTCAGCCCATTTAAGTCCCCACTGCTGGGGCACGGGCCTCCCTCAATCACATGAGGGGTAATTGCCAAACTCACCACGCTTGGCAGACGGGTTGGCGAGGGTTTTGATATAAATGCAGAGTTTTCCTTCTCGGGTGCTGATGATCATGCCAGCAGCTTTACCTTAGTCGCCTTTTACGACACCTCGGTAAGAAAGAGGGTGGCCTATTCTACTCTGCCGGGACCACACGGCCCACTAAGTGGTATGTGAAATATTATATAAAAGGGATTGCATTTTATTTATACATACGTTGAATCAAATTTAAATTATAGGTACATTACTACAATTCATTAAATTCAAATTAAATTATAGTGTTAAATTTATCATTTAAGAAGTCATTAATTGCGTAGTAGGACTTTTTAAGAAGCCACTCTTTGAGGTGCTTTTTAAATTGATACAAAGTTAAATGTTTTATATGAGTTGGCAAATGATTATAAATCGTTATACACATTGCATAACATTTTTTTTTAAACAAGGTAGTCCTTGGTACAGAGTTGAAAACCAATCTATCTGTAACTATATTTATCTTTAGCTTTGGTAAATAACTGCGGGTGCATTTTCGATTACAACCGTGAAAAAGAAAATTTTCATATATAGAATTTTATTTAAAACACATGTATGTACGGTCAGAATCAAAAGTAGCTTAACATAGTACCATGTCGAAGTATCAATCCTCAATCGACACCGGTACATGGTAGAAATACCAAAAGTCCGCACAAAGAGGTTTGAACCCTGTTTCCTTATTCGTACTGCGAAACAGTGGAATCAGCTGCCTGAGGAGGTGTTCCCTAGAGGCTACAATTTGGGGGTTTTCAAAGCGCGAGTGAACAGGTATCTTCTAGGTAATCGTGCTACATCTTAGACCATATTATCACTTACCATCAGGTGAAATATGGTCAAACGCTTACCTATCTACAGTAAAAAAAAAAGTAACCCTTTTTACAAACCCCTTGGAAACTGCCTATAATAGGCAGAACAGTTACTCCGAAATGGTACTAAAATATTTAGCTACTTTTGATGCTGATCGTACTCACTTCATCTCAGCAACACATTCCTACACACGTCAGGGTGCATTTGGTAGTGACCGTGCCATCGCTTTAAATACAGCTCTGTACCGTGGGAAAGCCAAGCTTCGGCATGAATGGGCCGGCTCAAACGTAGTGATGCCACTGCCTCACAGAATACCGGAGTAAAGCAGCACGGTGTTGTGTTTCACTGCGTGGGTGAGGGTACCGGAGGCCTAACCCGGAGGAAACGGAGGTTTAAGGGTTGGCAGCGCACTTGTGACTCCATCGCGCACGGTGTCGCGACTGTCCATGGGCGACGGCAATCGCTTACCATCAGGTGATCCGTCTGCTCGTCTGTCACCTATTATTTACATAAAAAAAACTTTAAATGAAAATTCGTTTAACGTTGAATCCACTTTTCATCCTAAAATGTATCTCAACATAATTCAACCCAGAACACCTGCTACCTAAATCGCGTGCTAAACACAGTGATCTAATTTTTTTTTGGTTATGTGATAGGTGGCAGACGAGCAGACGGATGACCTGATGGTAAGCGTTTGCCGTCGCCCATGGATACTCGCGACACCTTGTGCGATGGAGTCACAAGTGTGCTGCCAACCTTTAAACCCCCGTTTCCCCCGGGCTGGTACATCCGGTACCCTCGCTCACGCAGCGAAACACAGCACAGTGCTGCTTCACGCCGGTTTTCTGTGAGGTCGTGGTATCTATCACTCCGGTCGAGCCGGCCCATTCATGCCGAAGCGTGGCTCTACCACGGTCAATGGCATGTTTCGAAGTGAATAACAGAGACGGACGTTACGAGTGCTAACGCATAGGTCGACGAACTCTTCGATGTCTATGTCAGCTTGAGCCGTTTTCTGTGTCTAATTAAATAAATAAATATTTCACAACATCACTTACATTGACTCAGATATAGGTAGCTCAAGCACCTGTGTTATGGATATCAGAATCAACAGTGGGATTACAAATATATACATATAATACTTTTCTTTTGTAAATACATACTTATAATACACCCAGACCCAGAATACAAACAGATCTCTTCATGCACACAAATGTTTGTACTGTGCGGGGATCAAACCCGCAACCTTTGGATCCAAGGCAGCGTTCTCTGCCACTGTTCCAAATGGGTCGGCATCATTTTGTGGTAGTAAAAAAATTGTTCATTCGTTTTATTTTATTGCTTACAACAACGCTAGTATAATCGTGTGATCAAATCACGATAACAATTGAATATCATTTGTTTTAAGTATGAACATTAGATAAATAACCTAGACGCGTTATTTAAATGGCTTGATTAATAGCTCTCAATATATGCATCCATTAAAAAAATGCTCATTATTATTAATTGATGCACTGTACATATGATAAATGTCATAAACGTGTAGGAAGGTATGGTATAGTCAACAGCAGAAGTAGCTGCACATATTTCGTAGTTTGCAGTTCTTATTCCGAAGTGCATAAGAGTCACTAGCTGCGAAAAGTGTGCATCAACTTTTGCTGTTGACTGTACATTCACGTGCACTATATTTTATTCGCCTTCTTACGATTAAATTCGACTGCAATGTCGAGTGCTTGAGAGGCCCTCTGTTCTGAACCACAACTGACACATAATGTATCTAGAGTTATAATCACCTTTTGGTTAGTTTCTCAATAATGTATGCTTACAATAGGCTTTTGTCCTATTTTTTCTCTTCTTGGTAATATAAGAACCTCTAAAAAAAAGTGAAAACATCGGTGAAAGAATGGATTTGTTAGCTTGGAAACTCTTCGAGACAGCACAATTAGAAAATCACTTAAAATAGACTTGCCCAAAACGCTTCATACAAACAGCGATGCGAGGCGTGACGTCAGCCCTTACTAGTTTGTGCGCATCGCGAGAGAGCTTTGTTCGATAGCTATATGAAATAATGCGTTTATGAAAATGGTTTCTGAACAAAAGTTGCTATAAATTGAATAAGATATTGATTGCTTTATAAATATTTCGTAAATATAAGACTTAAAATTTACTTGCCTATCTTTGCCTTTGAGGGCTCATAACAAAAATAATATATAAGTTATCAAGCTGAAATTTTGTACATAGCTACTTTGGACCGTTATTTCTCGTATTCTATTTAAAAAATCTGCCAATCTTGGACCTAGCACACAAGCCTATTGTTAATGTATTATTTATGACTATAATTTATCTATAATTTTCAAAACAATCCTTAGCCACCGCACAGTCATGTCCAGAGACAAAAAATTCATCCATAGACAAATGCTTCGAGGAGCAGAAAGAGGACGACCCTTTCCAGGAGGGCGGGAGGCCCTGTGAGGATAAGGATGAGGATCGAGAGGACCTCGAGGATCACCTCGGCTTGGAGACCGATAGGATGATCTTGCTAGGTATGTTTATAGCAACTCCTTTGACGTTGCAGGTGTCCATGGGCGGCGGTATTCATTTTCCATCAGGTGATACGTATGCCAGCTATGACATAAAAAAAAGCTGCCCAGACGACCACTCCCTTATTAAAAACTGTCTAAGAAAAGTTCCGAAACTAAACTCTTGTTCAGCCCTTTTTAGTTTGCAAGTTGCAGCGGAATGGCATGAGCTTTGGTACGGTAATAACTTAATTATAGTCCATTCAGTATCTGAAGGTGAATAGGACAGTTAAAACGTTTCCTGTCATGCATCCAACTTTCTGCAAATAAAAATATTAAGTTGTTAAAAGCATTAACTTGTTTGTGTTCTTATTCGTTCAAAATAACAAGTATTAATCTATCTCAATTAATCTGAACAAAAACTTAAAATAGTTATTACATTGGGATTGACACAAACAATCGCAATAAATAATAATAATAATAATAATAATTCTCACAACATCTCATACGTTGACCTGATTCCGTACTAAGTAGCTTAAGAACTTGTGTTACAGATATCAGACAACAGACGAACATAAATATATACTTAAATACATATATTACACCCAGACATTGAACAAACACAAGTATTCATCGCACGAGTGTCTGTCCAGGGTGGGGATCGAATCCACGACCTTTGGCGTAAGAGGCAGGGTCACTACCAATTGCGCCCTCCGGTCAGTCAAAATCAGTAATCGGTATGGCGTCTATCTTACCATCGAATTACGATTATTGTCTCGTGCAAAATATGTCCGCATAGATTATATTTGAGACCAAGAACGCTAGTTCTTGCCGAAACCCCCTTCGTCACCAAGAAAAATTGCTAAATTTTTCTTGGTGACGAAGGGGGTTTCGGCCCGTCAAACGAGTGTTATTACTTTTCAGGTGAATAAGATGCATATTTTTTTTTTTTGTGATTTATCGTGTGTGTTCCACTAAGAATGTTTACATATTGTATTCCATATCCAGGCAGTACAAATTCATAGATAAAATGTTGATTAACATTAAAAATCGAACATTTAAAAAGTCGATTAGATTTCTAAAAAAAAAACTCGTTTCTTAAAAATATCGGTTAGGTTTAAAAGGAGTGTCTCACTTTTAATGTTAATATAGACCTGTCCTATTCACCTTCAGAAACTGAATGGACTTATACTTACTCTCGGAAAATCGGCGTGAAGACCCTGTATAAGATGTTTCATTGTGTGATTCAAAATACCGGAGTTCCAAAGTTTGAAGGTGATCATGAAATCGTGATCTAGTTAATCCTGTTCACCTGTCTAAGGGTGGCGAAGTTCAGACGGCAGTCGCTTCATTGTAATTACCTAGACTTCCCGAATCCCGGATCATGGTCCGTACGCTTGGACCATGATGGACTCAGGCTCCGAAGCGACAGCTCTGGACGAAACTATGAATGAGGGTTTTCGCGTGTGAAAAATCCGCTAGATGGCGTACTGTTGGACTGAGGTCCAACATCAACCGCATTGGTTGTTTAGTTTGTCAAATTGTAATTTTGACAGATCACGTTTAAAAATAACCAATCACATTGTATATGGACCTCATTCCTGTACTCTATCTAGCGGATTTTTTACACGCGAAAACCCTCATTACACGCTAACTGCCGCACTCGAGAGACGTCAAATTAACTTTAAAGCTTACGTAAGAAAAAATATTGACATTTATTTTAATACGCATAAAAACTATATGTACTTAATTAAGTAAATAAACATTTAGCTTAATTGAGGTCTTGAGTCCGGCCCGTATGATGAGGAGGAGGTTAATATTATTTTCTTTAAAAATGTTCTTATTTTTATGAATTGATTACAGAACAGAAGCTTCCCAAAAAGTTGTCCCTGCACGTAGGCCCGCGCCCCTCGGCGCAGATCCACCTGCCCGTGGTGAGCCCCAGCGAGCCGCTCTCCAGCCAGAAGATATGCTTCTCATCGTACCTCGAGCGGATCTCGCAGCGCCGGGACAAGGAGTCCGGTGAGTCTTCATCACCAACTGTCATCATATGCCTGTCGCGGTCTACTGGTGATCGAAGGCCTCTTTTCTGCGCCACAATTTAGCAAGTTCCAATCCTAGCCACAGACGCTGCCCCCATGCTACGACCGATGCCAAAAGCGCTACTGACCGATAAGTAAATGGGCAAGAAGGCCTAATTTAAGGTGACGGGTAGGGCACACTAGCGACGCTAATCGATTTGAATTGTTAGCTACTAAACCGGATCTATTTTAAACAATTTCGGGGTTACAACCTCTCGGCAAACACTTATACTATTTATTAAATAACCATGAACTAAGGGGGGAATTTACTCCCCGTAAAGGTTGGCAGCGTACTTGTGACCCTACTGTTGTTCCATGTATCCATGGGGAGCTACATCGCTTCATCCCATTTAAGTCCCCACTGCTGGGGCACGGGCCTCCCTCAATCACATGAGGGGTAATTGCCATACTCACGCTCGCGGGTGTCTATGGGCGGCGGCAATCGCTTACCATGAGGATCACCTCATAAGGATAAAGTGCTTAGATTTTTTGATCCGTAGTTAAATTGAACTAATGGTTTAAATAAGTAACCAATGGTCAAATATCGCCAAAATATGTTTATGAACAATAGTTAGCTTAACCAATAGTCATATGACAAGGAATTACGCCATTTTGACGCTGTCTCTTTGACTATTGGTTAGACAGTTAACTATAGTTAATTTAACCAAAAGGTAACCACGGATCAAAAAATCGGCCCTTAATCCTTATGGCACATTGTAACTACCATTTGTATCTTTTACAGCCAAAATCAGGACACCAAAACGCCAACGCAAAGACAGCACGACGGACAAGGACAAGGAGGCAGAACCGAAGAAATTGAAGCTAGAAGAGGACGCCAATAGAATGATGCACATCGACGAAACAGCCATCGACGGCATCGAACTGATGGCTAACTACAAGAACATTCTAGAAGACGAAGAGAAACCTAGCACTGAGGACGAGAAAGAACTCAAATCTGAAGAAACAGCTGATGATGAAACGGACGTGACTGAAGTGAAAGACACCCCGGATAAAGATGCGGGGGACAAAGATATGACGGAGCGGGACAAAGATATGTTCGAGAGGGAGAAGGACAGCTTCTCTGAGATGGAGGACGATGAGAAGTACAACAAGAGCGATACGGATAATGAGAGCGATCACGGGAAGAATGAGAAAGGGAAACAGACGAAGTTTAAGAATTTGAAGGTATGTTAAGTAAATAACACACTTAAAAATTTCATCTCGTGTTCAGGCGGGACTCGAACCCACACCTTCCACAATCCGGGTGAATGTCCTACCAATTAGACCACTGAACGCGTTACCGAGCCGACGAAATTTGTAAGTGCTTGATTCGACATGAGCTGTCAATCTAATTCAGTGGTCTAATTGGTAGGACATTCACCCGGATTGTGGAAGGTGTGGGTTCGAATCCCGCCTGAACACGAGATGAAATTTTTAAGTGTGTTATTTACTCACCGTCAGGTGATCCGTCTGCTCGTCTGCCACCTATCACATAAAAACATCTCACGGCCCATACCTATCAAAAATATCTGAGCATTTGACCAAACACAATAGGGTATTGGACTTATCTTGAGATTGTACAAAATATTAATATTTTATCAAAATATTAATATTTTGTACAATAAGTACCAATAATAGGTAAATAAGTACCAATTGCAAAAATTATCAGTTAAAAATATAACGACTCTAGCCAGTTTAATGGTCATTCAAAAATTAATGGGCAAGTTCATTGCTCAGATAATTATGGTAAGTTTGAAGGCTAATATGTTTTTTGAGGCTGACTGTACTTTATTTATGAGTTTCCCATAAGGAGCGAGGAGGCTCCGCAATGAAAAAATGTCCCTTTCGTGATGAGTTTATCTTCTCCAGAAATCAATCAAAACTCCCTTCCGAATCTGCGGTACACATTTTGCCATGCATCAGTATTCCATGTGGACCTAAATTGAATAGTTTAATTCTCATTTATTTCTTTTAAAACAGGTTAAATTCCGTATCCGGCCGAAGAAGCGCGGGGGTAGTATGTACACTCTCGTCATAGAGAAAGAGCAGGAGGGCCAAGAGACGAAGGCTGAGGAGGGACAAGGACAGAAAACCGAGGAGGAGCCTAAGCCGGACATAGACGTCGACCTGGCTGTGAGGCAGATCCGCCGGGGGTGGAGTGAGACCGACGCTGGGGATCTTACTATAGGCGACCTGTATCTGATGGTGAGTCAGTATGTTAACATGTCAACCTGGCTGTGAGCCAGATCCGGCGGGGGTGCAGTGAGACCGACGCTGTGAATCTCACTATAGGCGACCTGTATCTGATGGTGAGTCTGTATGTGAACATGTCGACTTGGCTGTGAGCTACATCCAGCGGGGGTGGAGTGAGACTGACGCTGGGTATCTAACTATAGGCGACCTGTATCTGATGGTGAGTCAGTATGTTAACATGTCAACCTGGCTGTGAGCCAGATCCGGCGGGGGTGCAGTGAGACCGACGCTCTGAATCTCACTATAGGCGACCTGTATCTGATGGTGAGTCAGTATGTTAACATGACGACCTGGCCGTGAGGCAGATCCGCCGGGGGTGGAGTGAGACTAACGCTGGGTATCTAACTATAGGCGACCTGTATCTGATGATGAGTCAGTATGGCAACATGTCGACCAGGCTGTGAGCTGCATCAGGCGGGGTGGAGTGAGACTGACGCTGGGTATCTAACTAAAGGCGACCTGTATCTGATGGTGAGTCAGTATGTCAACATGTCGACCAGGCTGTGAGCTACATCCGGCGGGGGTGGAGTGAGACTGACGCTGGGTATCTAACTACAGGCGACCTGTATCTGATGGTGAGTCAGTATGTCAACATGTCGACCAGGCTGTGAGCTACATCCGGCGGGGGTGGAGTGAGACTGACGCTGGGTATCTAACTACAGGCGACCTGTATCTGATGGTGAGTCAGTATGTCAACATGTCGACCAGGCTGTGAGCTACATCCGGCGGGGGTGGAGTGAGACTGACGCTGGGTATCTAACTACAGGCGACCTGTATCTGATGGTGAGTCAGTATGTCAACATGTCGACCTGGCTGTGAGGCAGATCCGGTGGTGGAGTGAGACCTCACTATAGGCGACCTGTATCTGATGGTTAGCCAAAATAAAAAATTTAACATTACCGCCACAAAATCGACCTTCTCATTGTCCGCGGAATGGGGAATAGGTATTGCTGTCGCGTTAATGTACGAGTATTCGGAAATAGTAATAAAAATCTATGGACTGAAATTTGGTTAAGATGATACTAGCGCCGCCCAGCGATGTATATTGATTGTGGCGAGTAACAGACATTTAAAAAAATGGTTGTCTTTCTAATCAAGCTACATTTGTTAGTTCGGGTCACGGTCGCGGCTGGAGCTGGACTACTGGTGGGCGGAGGCGACGCCGCCGCTGCCGCAGAAGGCGCGGCCCGAGGCGCCCCCGGCCGACAAAAAGGAGAAACTTGATAAGGGAGATAAGGTAAATATCTATATTATAAGCGATTTCGTCCCTCCAGTGATATCTCCGACGACCTACATCCGATCATATTATTATATTATTTATAGCTACTAAACCGGATCTATTTTAAACCATTTCGGGGTTACAATCTCTCGGCAAACACTTATACTATTTATTAAATTAACGGGCCTTAATGAAGTAAATAACTTATGTTTATTGTCGTCGCAGGGCGGCGACAGCTCCGTGGAGGAGGGCGAGAGGGCGCGAGAGAGCGACACGGACATACTCTCGCCGAAGCACGCCTTCAGCCAGGACAGCAACGACGCGCTCTCCGGCGACGAGCGGAAATGTAATGAACTATTCATTTTCTCTTCACAATGTTCGCTGCCACTGTTTCGAACGGGTCGTCAAATGAATAAAATAAAAAAGTACATAAATATATACACTATTAATTCACCACTAACAGCGCAGGCGCTGCTTCACGCCGGTCTTCTGTGAGGCAGTGTATCACTCCGGTCGAGCCGGCCCTCATGCCTAAGCTTGGCTCTCTCACATTTGTCAAAAATTATATACACTATAAATTCACCACACTACGAGGTATACAACACCACACACACCACACACACGCACACACACGCACACACACGCACACACACGCACACACACGCACGCACGCACGCACGCACGCATGCACGCACGCACGGACGCACGCACGCACGCATGCACGCACGCACGGACGCACGCACGTTCGCCCGCCTGACACATCGCGACGCGACTGTCTGCGGGTCACCCTGTAGCATATTGTGTGTGTGTTCAAGATAAAAAAGGCGTGTAATAAAAATGTATGTGTATTTTGCTTGTCTATAGGTGAACAGCCGGAACAGCTTGCGTCGCCCGAGCATAAGTCCGTGTCTGGCAGCTGCGGAGGCACCCTGAAGCTAGTCAGCAAGCTCGTCAACCGCCCGCAGCCCACGCCCAGTCAGCAGCAGAACAGCTTCGCCTTGCTTAGCGAGAGGTTAGATAGATAGAACAACTAGCGCCACCTGAAGCTGGTCAACAAGCTCGTCAACCGCCCGCAGCCCACGCCAGTCAGCAGCAGAACAGCTTCGCCTTGCTTAGCGAGAGGTTAGATAGATAGAACAACTAGCGCCACCTGAAGCTGGTCAACAAGCTCGTCAACCGCCCGCAGCCCACGCCCAGTCAGCAGCAGAACAGCTTCGCCTTGCTTAGCGAGAGGTTAGATAGATAGAACAACTAGCGCCACCTGAAGCTGGTCAACAAGCTCGTCAACCGCCCGCAGCCCACGCCCAGTCAGCAGCAGAACAGTTTCGCCTTGCTTAGCGAGAGGTTAGATAGATAGAACAACTATCGCCACGTGGAGCTGGTCAGCAAGCTCGTCAACCGCCCGCAGCCCACGCCCAGTCAGCAGCAGAACAGCTTCTCCTTGTTTAGCGAGAGGTTAGATAGATAGAGCAACTAGCGCCACCTGGAGCTGGTCAACAAGCTCGTCAACCGCCCGCAGCCCACGCCCAGCCTGTAGCAGAACAGCTTCTCCTTGCTTAGCGAGAGGTTAGATAGATAGAACAACTAGCGCCTCCTGGAGCTGGTCAGCAAGCTCGTCAACCGTCCGCAGCCCACGCCCAGTCAGCAGCAGAACAGCTTCTCCTTGTTTAGCGAGAGGTTAGATAGATAGAACAACTAGCGCCACCTGGAGCTGATCAGCAAGCTCGCAACCGCTCCCAGCTCACGCCCAGCCAGCAGCAGAACAGCTTCTCCTTGCTTAGCGAGAGGTTAGATAGATAGAACAACTAGCGCCTCCTGGAGCTGGTCAGCAAGCTCGCAACCGCTCCCAGCCCACGCCCAGCCAGCAGCAGAACAGCTTCTCCTTGCTTAGCGAGAGGTTAGATAGATAGAACAACTAGCGCCTCCTGGAGCTGGTCAGCAAGCTCGCAACCGCTCCCAGCCCACGCCCAGCCAGCAGCAGAACAGCTTCTCCTTGCTTAGCGAGAGGTTAGATAGA
Source organism: Marasmia exigua (assembly GCA_019059595.1). Taxonomy (NCBI): domain Eukaryota; kingdom Metazoa; phylum Arthropoda; class Insecta; order Lepidoptera; family Crambidae; genus Marasmia; species Marasmia exigua. The sequence continues at coordinate 72,470 of JADPWL010003235.1, read as the reverse complement.
TAGAACAACTAGCGCCTCCTGGAGCTGGTCAGCAAGCTCGTCAACCGCCCGCAGCCCACTCCCAGCCTGTAGCAGAACAGCTTCTCCTAGCTTAGCGAGAGGTTAGATAGGTAGATTTTGATCTTCTGATCTTGGTCGGTCTGTAACGCGGTTGCAACGTCAAGTAGTAAGTACAACCAGTGCGGATAAAGAATGGGATCAGAAATGGCGGCGCATCTATTCACTTCTCGCTCGCACACTATTTGCGTCTATACTCGCACTCGTGGGGTGGGAGTAAAGACGCAAATAGTGTGCGAGCGAGAAGTGAATAGATGCGCCGCCATTTCTGATCCCATTCTTTATCCGCACAGGTCGTACTACAAAGTACTTGTTTGTCGCGTTTAGCCTGAATATTTATGAATTTTAGTTGCAACGCGATATCAATGAAGTATGTAATCGAATGGTACCCATGAAATGGTAAAAGACAACAAGGACGCCAAAGCAAACGATGGGACGACTGACTGACTATGACGACTTACCAAAAGGATGGAGAAGATTTGCTCGGGACCGAGATAAGTGGAAGGAATTGAGGGAGGCTTGTGTTTTGTGTCTGAGAGACAATCTGACCAAAGTAAGTAAGTAGCTAAGGCATTTTTGTTTGGTTTTTTGGATGATTTTATTTTTAAAATAAGTTTTAAGAAACAAAATGTTTTTTTTTATAAATATGTTGTATAGTCAGAGAGTTTTTTTAAATGGCAGACGAGCAGACGGATCACCTGATGTAGTGACTTTTTTTTTTTGTGCTAGAGGATACAAACGAGCAAGCGAGTCACCTGATGGAAAGCAATCATCGCCGCCCATTAACATCCGCGAAATCAGAGAGATCGCTAATTCGTTGCCGGCTTATTTTAAAAAGGAGTACGATCTTCTCTTGAAGGTCCCTAAGTCGTAGCCGTCGGGTAATACTCCCGTAGGAAAACAAAAAAAAGTATTTTATAACTGCAACGCGAAAGTTTAAATCGTATGGGTAGATGAATAAACAAGCCGTATTTGCATCCGTATTTGGCCGCGTGGTCCCCGGCAGAGTAGAATAGGCCACCCTCACTCTTACCGAGGTGTCGTAAAAGGCGACTAAGGTAAAGCTGCTAGCATGATCATCAGCACCTAGAGAAGGAAAACTCTGCATTTATATCAAAACCCTCGCCAACCCGTCTGCCAAGCGTGGTGAGTATGGCAATTACCCCTCATGTGATTGAGGGAGGCCCGTGCCCTAGCAGTGGGGACTTAAATGGGATGATGATTTGCAGGCTGAAGCGCCTGCTGGCGCTGGCCGGCAACCCGCACGCCGCGCCGCGCTGCGCCTGCGCGCCGCTCTGCGCCCACCCGCGCCGTCCTGCCGCCCCGCAGGTACCTCCACATCATCATCACCATCATTATCATCATCACCATCATCTAATCATACTCATCATTTGCAAAGCATTCGATAAAATTGAAAATTTAAAAAACCCCATACGGCGGCCATCTAGGATCTGAAATTTGTCACAATAAATACATTCTGCTACTCAAGACCTTTTGTATGATACCCATATTGTGGGAGTTCTGTTAATACATACAATCCATATCTTTGTGACGGCGGCCATCTTGGATCGATTTTTATCCGACATAGCTAAGAACACTCCCCGCTTATTCATCTTTGACCGGATGGCGCAATTGGTAGTGACCCTGCCTCTTACGCCAAATGTCGTGGGTTCGATCCCCACCCTGGACAAACATTCGTGCGATGAACACTTGTGTTTGTTCATTGTCTGGGTGTAATATATGTATTTAAGTATATATTTGTGTTCCTCTGTTGTCTGATATCTGTAACACAAGTGCTTAAGCTACTTAGTACGGAATCAGGTCAACGTAAGAGATGTTGTGAGAATTATTATTATTTTTTGTAAACATTTTTTGTCTCAAAATGGTTGTTAAAACATTTTGGTGTTCATACTGGACTCACGGACCTAGGCCAAGTGAGCCGCAGCTTCAATTATTATTATTATTATGTTTGTCAGTTGTTCCATAACCACGGGCAATTATGTCCCGGACTTTTGGAAGGCGTGCGTGGGGCCGAAGCCAACACGTAGAGGCCCGTTCAATTGACAGTTTTACTATAATGTGATGTGACACCAGCCGGCGACTATCCCTGTATACACTACAGAAGTGTAGCCAAGGACAGTCCCCGGTTGGCATGACTATTGAAAATAATGGAAAACAAAATGAACTGGGCTATTGGGTTGAGGTGTTAGTGGACCGGTTAACTGGTACTATGGAGAGACTATGGCACCTGCCCGATCAATGATAAAAATCACGAAAAAATGGGCAGGTGGTGACTCGCCACTCACTAGATGGGCCCCCTATAATAAGCTACCAGGAAGCCAAGCAAAAGCTAGCTACCAGATATAGCAAGGCGGGCAACATTGGTGTGAGCAGCTCAGGGTGCCGAGAGGTGTACACCGCTTTCTACCCAGTGTCTGTGGTGACAGACACTGTGCCAACTCGCGACTTATGCATCTTTCACTTCCACCCTGCGAGCATATAGCTCTGACATCCCACTCTGGCCGGCTGGTGAAGGCAAGCCAGAGGTGAAAGTCCTGCAGCCCCTGCTGGGGTCCACCCCAGCCGGCCAATAAAGGCAAGCCGGGGAGAGGGGCCTGATCGACTTTCGGGGATATGGGACCCAAGGGACGTCACTTCCCATTCAGCGCGCCACAACGCTGCCCTGGGGAGACTAACTGCACTGATGAGAGTTGTTGCTCTTAAGCAAGAGCACCAACTCTCGATTATTATTCTGCTACTCAAGCCCTTTTGTATGATACCCATATTGTGGGAGTTCTGTTAAAACATACAATCCATATCTTTGTGACGGCGGCCATCTTGGATCGATTTTTATCCGACATAGCTAAGAACACTCCCCGCTTATTCATCTTTCAAACAACAAAAAAAACAAAATCAAAATCGGTTCATTTTTTCGGGAGCTACGATGCCATAGACAGATACACACACTCACACACAGACACGTAAAACTTCTAACACCCCGTCGTTTTTGCGTCGGGGGTTAAAAATAAATCACGATCTGGACACCTATTTTTGAGTTACTCGCATGACTTAGTGTTGTCAATGCCAATATAATACGGTAAATTGACATTCTAACCCTTCCATGCAGAATTTTACCAAAACGGGTAACTTCCGTCTTGCAAACGAAACGCAAAAACCATAGATTATTGGCTGAATATGAAAATCTTTGCTTTTTGTCACAAAAAACTATGAATGTCACATTGTGTCAACTATCAAAACCAGTCAAATGAAAGTTTTGAAATTTTTAATAATAAATAATAATAAAATAAATAAATAATAATTGCTTATTGCTATTGACAACTATTTTGACGTTGCTTCTACCGCTTGCTTTAAGTCACCAACGAGTGGGTGGGGTCACTCGTTGCAGAAGAATGATTCAGAAATGCGAAATATATGTCGAAGGAAAATTAGTAGAGATTGTGCGCTCGATACGCCGAAGTCATACGAGTAAATCAAAAATAGGTCTCCTGCTTATAATGAAGCTTGCGAGAGCCGGTATGCATGGCAGCCTCTTTAGGTTGCGAGGAATAAGTTGCTGCGGTTGGCGAACATCAGCCCGTAGGACCACCGCAGCCTCACTAATTTACTGTTGAGTACTTTACCAATCTATATGACGTCACGCCATCAAACTTCACTTTGATACGAGTATCTATATCAGTAGGTACAATCGGTAGCAATTCGATAGCGACATTCAAGGCTGTCAAATAGTTAGATACAGCCAATGTGGTCAATAACGTTAATACGGCCAAAGTGTTTAAATTATTGAGTGCTCGCAGCTTGTCCAAATATATCGATACAGCGTGCAGCGTGTTGCCAAATAGTCACACGCTAGCCGCCATTAATATTAGAGCAAATATAATTGTTAACATGAGCGTGCCGTTACTTTTGATGTATGAAATGTCTCTTTATATATGAGCGCCTCAAGTGTTTCGATATTTTTGAACACTTTGGCTATATTTATTTATTTGACGGGCTTGGATGTCGCTATCTAATTGCTGCCGTATAACCATATGAGCAAAAATCGCTTACATCTATAATTAATCAAGACGGGAATTAACACGATATTTATTATGTGATACAACATTGTGCACTCACATATTTTGCTCGACGTTTCTGCCACTAATTAATTCCCGTCTTGATTAATTATAGTTATAATGCAACGCGAAAATCTAAAAAACGAATCGCTTACATGTTTGACACTGTTTGTGTCGTGACGAAATGACGCCATGTTTGTGCCGTGCGTGCAAGCGATTTAGTTATTCGGCAGATTCTCCGACCGTAGATCAGTACCTATACTCACAATATATATACATAGATATTATACGTAGACTTTGTTTACAAAAGTATATTTATAGAATGAAATGTATGGACATTTGTTAAAACAACGCAAGCGGTATCATTGCGATTTTTTCCAGTAAATTCAATGAATTAATTCCGCGTCTTAAGCAATTTCTTTAAAAAAACTTGACATAGAGGAAAAGCATAGCAAACTGAAAAGTGGTAGGGCAGTGCGAGACACATCACAATTTTCATGAAATATAAATTTTACTTCTACAAGCAAAAAACTTATCGTTGCTAACAGTTTCAATAACAGCTCTCTATTCAGCTGAGGGAATTAACATGCAATAGGATATACGTAATGGGATTCCCCGCGATTTCATCCAGTACCTTCGGGAGTGCCTCAAGGCTCACATGTCGGACCCTTACTGTTTTCAGTTCATATAAAAGACATAGGTGATTGTCTAAAACATAGTTACCATCTCTTGTATGCAGATGACACTAAGTTGTATCGAATCATCAGATCACTTATAGTCCATTCAGTATGTAAAGGTGAAAACGTTTTGTACCATGTATCCAACTTTCTACAAATATAAATATTAAGCTGTCCAAATTATTAACTTTTTTGTGTTCTCATTCTTCCAAAAGGAAAAGTATTAATCTTTCTCAGTTAATCTGAATAATAACTTAAAATCATTATTAAAAATAAAATTTGTTAAAAATGTCTTATGAATTGCATAATGCGCTACTCGGAATTTTTGCTCATAGGGATTGACACAAACAATCTAAATAAATCAGTAATCGGTATGTCAGCGATCTTACCATTGAATCACGATTATTTTCTCGTAAAAAATATGTCCGCATGGATTGCATTAGGGACCAAGAACTGGTAATTTATCTTGGTGACGAAGGTGTTTCCGAGACGCTAATCGCGAGTTGTTATTTTTCAGATGAATAAGATGCATATTTTAAACATTTTTGGCGTGTGTACCACTAATCAGCCAGTGTCAGCATATTTCTAGAACTTAGAAGCATACGGGCGGATATGCAGATCGGACAATTTGTTTTTATTGCTTAGCAAAGAAATGCGCTTCTTTCTCATTCTATATCACTGTGCGGAGTATTTCTATCTCTTTTCTGTGCAAAGATAATTTAGTGCATAATGTCGGTTCTTTATCAGCTTTTTTAAATTTGTTAGAACCTTAAGGTTTTATTTTTTACTTACACCCCTCTGCGTCTTCAATATGTAAATTTTACATATTGTATTCCAAATCCAGATAGTTCAAATTCGTAGATAAAATGTTGATTTAGTTTAAAAATCAAAAAAATAAAAAGTCGATAAGTCGAAAATATTCTTTTCTTAGATTCTTAAAAATATCGGCTACTTTTAAAAGAAGCGTCTCACTTTTAATGTCAAAATAGAACTGTCCTATTCACGTTCACATACCGAATGGACTATAGTGACTGCCACAAGTTCCAAGTTGACTTAAATTGCTTACATACTTATTGTGAATCCAATCATCTCATTCACATGACTGTTTGCTAAGATTTCCTTCTTTTGCAATAGGGTATTTGACTAAGCTCGAGATTTTACAAAATATAAATATTTTATCAAAATATAGGTAAATATGTGCGAATAGCAAAAATTCTCAATTAAAAATATAACGTCTAGCCGGTTTTATGGTCATTCAAAGATTCATGGGCAAGTCCATTTTCAAAGTATGATTTTTTTTTTAAATAATTATACCATTGAAAAACCCATATTATTTACACCAACTATTATAATGGAACCAATGACATAAACGAAACATTTGATATAGCTACCATACAAAATTCAAATGAAATGCATACAAAATACTGTCGTGTGACGTCACATCTCTGTAGCCATTTGTATGGAGCGTTTTGGGTTTGCCCAAAATAATGTAATTTTAAAGTTATGATATCTCAGGTAGTTTAAATGAGAATCAAGTAATTCTTTCAACGATGTTTTTATCATTGAGAGGTCTTTTGATTACACAAATGAAAAAAAGATTGTCAAATACCGTATTGTTTTATTTTTTTGTATTAAAGTTATCAATAGGATATGTTACGTATTACAGAAGCAGCCGGCGTTGGAGTCATTGCCGGCGCGGGCGGAGGAGCCTGCGCCCGTGTTCCGGCACCCCACGCCCATCGCGCCCAAGCACAACGAGGTGAGAACCACCCCGCACAGTGCAAACATTTGTATCTGACGACCCGTTGGGATCAGTGGTAGTGAATGCTGTCTTTGGTGCAATTGTTGCGGGTGCGATCCCCGCACAGTGCAAACATTTATGTGCTTTTTTTTATTACTTCAATATACTGGTCGATCGACGAATCCAACTCGGCTGGGCAGCGTTCGGGAAGCTACGCAGCATATTTTCGGCAGATCTACCGCAGTGTCTCAAGACGAAAGTCTTTAATGCGTGTGTGTTGCCAGTGATGACATACGGAACCGAAACGTGGCCTCTTACAATGTGCCGATTAAGGAGGCTCAAAGTCACCCAGAGAGCAATGGAGAGAGCTATGCTCGGAGTCTCCCTGCGTGATCGTATCAGAAATGATGAGATCCGCAGGAGAACTAAGGTCACAGACGTAGCCCAAAGGATTGCATGCCTCAAGTGGCAATGGGCAGGGCACATAGCGAGGAGAACAGACGGCCGTTGGGGCGGAAAGGTCCTCGAGTGGTGGCCACGTACAGGAAGTCGCAGCCGTGGCAGACCTCCTACAAGGTGGACCGACGATCTGGTGAAGATCGCGGGAATCCATTGGATGCGGGAGGCACAGGACCGATCTGTGTGGAGAACATTGGGGGAGGCCTATGTCCAGCAGTGGACGTCCATTGGCTGAAATGATGAATATACTGTATATGGAAGTTCTCGCAGCTCATTTTCGACGAAGTTTTTCCAGCGATACCTAGGCCGGCCTACCGGGCGTCGGCCCATCGGTCGGCTGTGGTAAGCTTTCTTCGCGAGACGATGCTCGTCCAGTCTCTCGAGGTGGCCAAGCCAGCGAAGACGATGCGCTTTAGTCTCGCCGATGATGTTAGGCGTATCCACAATCTTCTCTATTTCGACATTCAAGAACTTCAGGCCGGTGACTGGCGACAAGTAGTGCAGGATCGACCAAAGTGGCGTTCTCTTGTTTCGGGGGCCAAGACTCGAATCGGGTCACTGAGCCAGTGGAGTAAGTAAGTACAGTATATTGGCTCTCCTCAGCCTGATGGTAAGCAAGAGAAGAGCCCAAGTTTGCAATTACAACGGAAGCGATGTCAAGGAATCACCTCCGTTGGCACCGCTATACTGGCGCGCGAGATGCTTCTTCACGCTTCGTTTGAAGGAATCCATATTGTAGGAAGGGGGAAATACATCCATTTCTTGATTGCCAAATTTTTTCGTCCGTCCGAACCTTTAAAGTTTTTCTCGACCAAGGAATCGAACCCAGTACCCCGAGATCACGACCCGGTACTTGAAACCACTATACCAACGGAGCGCTCCGTATATAGGCTGATACTTTATTCGATAATACCAAATACAAATACAAAATCATTTATTGCATGTCACATGAAAATAGGTTGTTACAAATATGGATAGATACAATGTGACGCCCTGTAAGGGCATAGCAACATAACAAAGGGCCCACTAAGTTCCTGCGTCCTACATAAATTATAGAATATTATTAACAATAACAAATCTTTAAATTGTACATACACATAAAATTCTAAATTAACAATGAAATCGCTTTTTCTATTCTAATCTATTCTATTTTTATAACATTAAATAATAATTGTAATTGAGAATTGAACTGTATAGCTTAAATTTATTAATTGATTTATTTATAATAGATTACTTTATTTTATCATTGAAAAATTCCTGTATATTATAATAGCATTTTTTAATTAAGAATGTCTTTAAATTTTTATTATTTTTAATACCTAATGTTGATTGTAATTATCTTATCATCATATTCGCGTCCTCCCAGTTGCGTCCAAAGCTGTCGCTTCAGAGCGTTCGCATCGTCTCACGTGTGATTGAACGTTTGGCGCAGGTCGCGCCGGCGAAGAGCCTGAGCCTGGACGGCATGCCGCGCTACAGGAGAGGGCGGCCGCGCGTCGCCGACCGCCGCGTCGTGGTGCAGAGGCTGCTGCCGCTACTGCCCAAGCTGCCGCCGCCAAGCAGTAAGTATAGACCCACACAAACACACACGCACAACCACCACACGCAGTCAGTAACCCCCCCTTCACATACCCTTGCTGGCACAATCAAACTTCACAAAACGATGGATTTTACCATTAACGCACAGCTTGCCGCGCCAGCAGTAGTAGACCCCCCCCCCCCCCCCCCCCACACACCAACGCACAACCTCCACACGCAAGTCAGTAACCCTTCACATACCCTTTGTTGGCACAATCAACTTCACAAAACGATGGATTTTTTTACCATTAAAGCACAAGCTGCTGGGGGACGTCGCCAGTTAGTATAGACCCACAAAACACACAACACACACACACACACACACACACACCACACACACACCACACACACACACACAACCACACACACACACACACACACACAACAACACCACACACACAACACACACACACACACACACAACATACACACACCCACACACACACAACATACACACACACACACACACCACACACACAACACACACACAACACACACACACACACACGCACAACCTCCACACGCAGTCAGTAACCCCCCCCACATACCCTTTGCTGGCACAATCACTTTCACAATAAGATGGATTTCTACCATTAACGCACAAGCTGCCGCCGCCTAGCAGTCAGTATAGACCCCCACACACACACACACACCCACAACCTCCACACGCAGTCAGTAACCCCCCACACACATACCCTTTGCTACCATTCATGCCCAGCAGTAAGTATAGACTCCACCCCCCCCCCCCCACACACACACACACACACCCACAACCTCCACACGCAGTCAGTAACCCCTCCACATACCCTTTGCTGGCACAATCACCTTCACAATAAGATGAATTTCTCACTGGCACAATTACCTATACAATAAGATGGATTTCTACCATTAATGCACAAGCTGCGGCCGCCCAGCAGTCATTATAGATCCCCACACACACACACACACGCACAACCTCCACACGCAGTCAGTTCACATACCCTTTGCTGGCACAATCACCTTCACAATAAGACGGATTTCTGACTGGCACAATTAGTGCCGAAACTGCCGCCGCCTAGCAGTTAGTACATCCCCCCTCTCCCCCTCACACACGCACAACAACTCCCACAGTCTTTGCTTCACACTGGCACAATCACCGTCACAATAATACCCTTGACACTGGAACAATTACCTCCACAATAAGATGCACAACCAGCAGGCAGTACATCCTCCCCCACTTTTCCTATTCTACCTCTACTGCCGAAACTGCCGCCCCCCAGCAGTCAGTACAAAGGTTGGCAGCGCACTTGTGACTTCCCTGGTGTCGCGGGTGTCTACTGACGGCGGCAATCGCTTACCATCAGTTGGTCCGTCTGCTCGTCTGTCACCTACCACATAAAAAAGCCAAATCATATCAGCAAAATACATCGTAATCATAACAGACACACTCTGTTTTTTTTATGTGATAGGTGGCAGACACTAGCGACACCAGTGGAGTCACAAGTGCGCTGCCAACCCTCAAACCCCCCATTCCCCCGAATTGTGCCTCCGGTACCCTCACTCACGCAGCACTCTGTTAATCAAAGCATACAAAACTGTGAAACTTCCTCAATCGATTCTCACGATTATATCAAACACATTCGGTTCAATATCAACTGCAGAATCCTGACAGATGAATGAATGAATGAATGATAACTTTATTTGGCACAATACAAAACAAGGAAACTTAATAAGAAACATAACCTAGACATAAATAATGGCGAAAAGTAAGACAACATTATCCCTGTATGCGCCAAACAGGCGGCCGCTCAGCTATAGTCGGTGCTGATCCATGAGACCAACTTCGACGCTGGTTTTCAGCGACTACCATTACATTATTGCGCATCTGTTCCATATGCATGAATAATTGAGATTGAGACAGAAAACAAAGAAACAGATAGGTAAGTAATTGAACAGATGCGCAATAATATACAGATCGTAGCAGCCTGATGCGTGTCTGGTTGTACATCAGTTATATCAGTTTGGGATCCCCTGCTCATTTCAACAAATGTATTAGACAATTAATAAATGTACCTAAATCTTTGTTAGTCTAAGTAACTCGGTAAGCAATATTTAATTAAACCCGATCTGCAATTTGTTCTATTTCTATTAGAATATCAATTTGTTCAATTTCTATTAGAATATCAATTTGTTCTATTTCTATTAGAATATCAATTTGTTCTATTTCTATTAGAATATCAATTTGTTCTATTTCTATTAGAATATCAATTTGTTCTATTTCTATTAGAATATCAATTTGTTCTATTTGTATTAGAATATTAATTTGTTCTATTTCTATTAGAATATCAATTTGTTCTATTTCTATTAGAATATCAATTTGTTCTATTTCTATTAGAATATCAATTTTTTCTATTTCTATTAGATGGTAAGTGGTGATGTGACCGAGGATTGATCATGTCTGTCTAGTAACAGCTTATTCACTATTTTCTGTAATTGTTAAATTTTTTCTCGGTAATTGTTTATTTCAGATTTAATTCCGGTAAAAATAGTGCCGAACTCGCCTCCGCCGCCGCCCAGGATACTGCCGAAGCCACCGCCTACTTCTACGTCAGAGTAAGTTTATTTTTAACCGACTTTAAAAAAGGATATGTTTTGCTTCTTTTTTTTATGTGATAGGTAACAGGCGAGCAAACGGATCGCCTTATGGTAAGCGATTGCCGCCGCCTGTTATGTAGACACCCGCCGTACCAGTGGACTCACAAGTGCTCTGCCAACCTTTAACCCCCCCGTCTCATCAATATTGTAGGTATATTTACAATATCCAGTGGAAAAGATAAAAACCGATAAGAACCGATATTGTAAATATACTTGCAATATTGATGAGTCTATCGACAGCTCATGTCGAATCAAGCACTTATAAATTTCGTCGACTTAGTAACGCGTTCAGTGGTATAATTGGTAGTACATTCACCCGGATTGTGGAAGGTGTGGGTTCGAGTCCCGCCTGCACACGAAATGAAATTTTTAAGTCTGTTATTTACTTAAGAATAAATCGCAAAAGATTGCTATAAAATATCGACTGTGTTATTTAATTCACATACAGTTATATTAATTTTTATCTTTGCTCTATATGAACAGGAGCATAATTCTCGTGCTCGTGATATTTATTTTTACGACATATATCACTAAAACATAGTTTTTTTGTATGATTTTGAGGTGTTATCCGCCGTTTTCAAAATATCACGAGGACGAGAATTGGGCTCCAGAAGCTTTTCTTTCACATTGGTCTAATTAGAAGTGTGCTCATTACAATGTATGCGTGTGGGAGGGTACCGGAGGCCCCACGCACTTATGACTCCACTAGCGTTGCCATGTTTTTTCTTTTATGTGATAGGTGGCAGACGAACAGACGGATTAGCTGATGGTAAGCAATTGCCGCCGCCCATGGACACCCATTGGATGCGGGAGGTACAAGACCGATCTGTGTGGAGAACATTGGGGGAGGCCTATGTCCAGCAGTGGACGTCTATTGGCTAAAATGATGATGATGGAAACCCGCGATACCAGTGGAGTCACAAGTGCGCTGCTAACCTTTTAACCCCCCTTTCCCCCGGATTGGGCTTTCGGTACCCTCACTCACGCAGCGAAACACTGCACAGTGCTGCTTCACGCTTGTTTTCTGTGAGGCCGTGTCCAAGGACACTACTGTCTGCCACCTATCACAAAAAAAAAACAAAGTAAGTAAGTAAGTAAACATTTATTGACCACATTAAAGATTTACATAGACAGGACACATAACATAAGCATAAGGAGATTGCACAGTAATACATAGGAAAGAATATTAAACAAAAACCGCCGTGTGGTCCCCGGCAGAGTAGAATAGGCCACCCTCGCTCTTACCGAGGTGTCGTAAAAGGCGACTAAGATAAAGCTGCTGGCATGATCATCAGCACTCAGAGAAGGAAAACTCTGCATTTATATCAAAACCCTCGCCAACCCGTCTGCCAAGCGTGGTGAGTATGGCAATTACCCCTCATGTGATTGAGGGAGGCCCGTGCCCCAGCAGTTGGGACTTAAATGGGCTGACGATGATTAAACAAAAACAAAAAAATAAATAAAAAATAAGTTAATATATAAACTAGTGATGACGCCCTGTTGGTCTAGTGGTTTAAGTACCGGGCCGTGATCTCGGGGTCCTGGGTTCGATTCCCGGGTCGAGCGAAAAGTATGTTTCGAATTTTTCGAACATAGCTCGGTTTTGTGATCACCAATCCGCATTTGGCAAGCGTGGTGATTAAGCCTAATCCCATCATAGTAGCGATGACTTGATTTCTGTAATGGAGGCCTTTGCCCTGCAGTGGGACAGTTTATAGGCTGATACTTTATCCTTACTAATATTATAAAGGCGAAAGTTTGTTTGGATGGATGTATGGCGGCTGTTTGTTTCTCTTTCACGCAAAAAAACACTAAACGGTTTTAATGAAAAGTTACAGTAATGTAGCTTATTAGATCAGGAATAAAACACATTAGGCTATAAAAAAGACGCAGACGAAGTCGTGGGCAAAGTAGTACTTTATAAAAAACTAGCGACCAAGGAGAAGAAAAGGGAAACAACAAGTGTTTGTTTGTCGTTCCAGCTTGGTCTCTGTTCTACGTGTGAGCGAGTCGAACGGTCAGTTCTACTTCCACGACGGCGACCGCCGCTCCCCATCACCCGATTGCCCGGGCGCCCACGCCCAACGTGACGCCGACGCACCCGTTGTGAGCGACGCTTTTACCACACTAGATACAAACTGTGCGGATAAAGAATGGGATCAGAATGGCGGGCCCATCTATTCACTTCTCGCTCGACCATATTTGCGTCTATAATCGCCCCCACGAGTGCGAGTATAGACGGTAAATATTGTTGCGAGCGCAGGAAGTGAATAGAGCGCCGCATTCTGGATCACCATTCTTTATCCGCACGGGTTCTAAAATACGCTAAAAACACTATTGGATGGCGCAATGGTAGGGCACCCTGCCTCTTACGCCAAAGGTCGTGGGTTCGAAACCCTCGGTGCGTTGAATACTTGTGTTTGTTCGGTGTTGTGTAATAATGATATTTAAGTTATATATTGTGTTCCTCTGTTGTGATATCTGTACCACAAGTGCTTAGTACTTGGTACGGAATCAGGTCAAGTATGAGATGTTGGAATATTATTATTTTTATCGACACTCCGCCTTTTGGACAGAAAGTTACATACCGGTATAGGGTTGTCTCTTATTTTTTACCCGACTACGGCAAAGCAACAAGAGAAGGGGTTATGATTTTGAAGCTCTGTATGTATGTAGTGTTCATTTGTCACGTAACTTCTAAACTAGTTAATAATTTGAACAAAGAGATGATGTTAGAAGCGGTAGGGCGTTTTGGTTATAGCTAACCTTGACGTCACGTTAAATTTATTTATTACAGCGCCCTCTTGGGGACTTAGAGTAAGGAACTAAAAAAAAACTTTTGCTTGACGGTACCGTTGGGGTTTATTCAAATGAAAGAGCTTTTTTTCGCACATTTCAACAAGTGAATTATTCAATCAATTCAATTCAAATCAATTATTTCAGAAACCAGGTTCCATATGTTAGTATTACAATTTAATTATGATATAGTGTAGTTGAAAAAAGTAAAAGTAAAAATAAAAAAAGTTCAGCGGGGTGACGCGTCACCCAGGGTCGCAGGCAAGGGGGGTCCCAACGGTCCTTGAACACCTAAGGAGGCCGTTGGAGGCTGGATCGGACCTGGTAAGCATGGAGGCGCAGCTTTTTCTTATAATAGCGAAAAAATCCATCTATATGCGCCTCCGCAAACATGCCTGACGCACTGCACCGCCAAGACCGCTTCAACAGTATCCTCCCTCAGTGCGTTATTATATTGGACACGTAGGTTCGCTGTATGCCCCGCTGCGTATAGTTGGTCCAGAGACTGCAGGTGTAGAAAGACTGGCAGTATGCTTTGAAAAGCGTAATTTTAACTGCATTTGTACACCTTGCAAATCTCCGGGCCAACATATTACATCGCACAGCCAGCGACCTCCGCTCCCTTTCAATATCTAGGGTATCCGTAAGACTATCGGTGACCCAATGACCCAAGTACTTAAATTTGTAACCCATTTCATTGGACTACCGCCAAGTGACACTCCGGGACTTCGGAGTAGTTAATAGTCTTTGATCTGAATTATATTTACATAACTAAAAATATGTTAGATAAAAATAAAGTTTAAAAACTAAAACCCGACTACCAAAAAAACACGATCTAAAAAGTACAAAACAAGAAAATTGTCTCTGCTGAAATGATTATGCCGTGGTCGTATGCCACCTACTGTAGCAAAACAGATTTATTATAATAATAAAATAAAATCAATGTGGCATACGACCACGCGATACGGAGCATAATCTTTTCAGCAGAGACAATTTTCTTGTTTTGTAAGCTTTTAGATCGTGTTTTTTGGTAGTCGCGGTTTTAGTTTTTAAACTTTATTTTGTGTAAAAACATTATTCTTACCTCGGGACTACTGGTTTTAAGTATCGGGCCGTGATCAGCGGGGCCCCTATGTGCAACAAGGATCATCTGGTGCATGTTAAGTTAGAAACTAATAATATTTCTGAAAAAATAAGCATTATACTAGCATACAATATTCGTAACCAATAGGTACACAAAATGAAAATTGCAAAAAAGCTACGCAAAGATACATAAAATTAGACATACTTTTCATAACGTTTTGTTTACCTTACTTGGAAACCACGTTAAGCTAATGCGTCAATGTCATCGCTCGTTCCAAGACATAGGTGGGACATTTTAGCTAAATTACAAATACAAATACAAACATTTATTGCATTCATGTAGTGATCACAGGTGTTTGCGTCTCACTATTTGCGTCTATACTCACACCCCACGAGTGCGAGTATAGACGCAAATAGTTCTGATCCCATTCTTTATCCGCACAGGTTGTACCTACATATACTTATTATTAAAAACAATAAAATTCTATACACAATTTATATAAATCTATATAAATTTAACAAATAATTTACAATTTTTAAATAACACTATAATCTGTATCACAATATTACAATATTACTACTAAACCAGATCTATTTTAACTTGTTTAACAATTCTGGGTTATCAATCTCTCGGCGAACACTTATACTATTTATTAACGCGTACGCCGAAAAATTGACTTTTTGGCGTCAATCAATTTGTCGCGTACAACAAGGGACCCAACATTTGTGCATGGTTATTTAATAAATAGTATAAGTTAGCCGAGAGATTGTAACCCCGAAATTGTTTAAAATAGATCCAGTTTAGTAGCAAAAAATTAAAATCGATTGGTGTCGCTAGTGTCCCCTACCGCGTCACCTTAAGAAATTTTTCAGTATCAGCCTGGAGTTTGGAAGTTGTGCGGGTCTTGTAAACCGTGCCTCGGAAAGCACGTTATGCCGTTGCTCTGCGCCTGATCCCTCCTTTGGTGGTGTCATACGGTGTTCATCGAAATATTGAGGGTAAAGGGATAGAGGTTTGTGATGTTGTGCATGCGCAAACACTTGTGGCATTATAAACGTCCTGCGTGTATTCGAATAAACGCGAAGGTGCTTATAGATATTTATAAATTATAGGCTATGTGTTATCTGATCTATAAGCTCATTACTGTAAGTTTCATTAAAATCCGTTTTAGGTAGTTTTTGCGTGAAAGAAGAACAAACATCCATCCATACATCCATCCAAACAAACTTTCGCCTTTATAATATTAGTAAGGAAGTAAGGATAAGGATAGTAAGGATAAACTAGTGACCAAGGAAGAAGAAAAGGAACAACAAGTGTTTGTTTGTCGTTCCAGCTTGTCAATGTTCTACGTGCTGAGCGAGTCGAACGGCCAGTTCTACTTCCACGACGGCGACCGCCGCATCCCCATCACCCCGCTGCCCGGCGCCCACGCCCACGCCGACGCCGACGCGCCCGGTGAGCGACGCTGTTACCACACTAGATACAACCCGTGCGGATAAAGAATGAGATCAGAAATGGCGGTGCATCTATTCACTTCTCGCTCGCACACATATTTGCGTCTATACTCGCACCCCACGAGTGTGAGTATAGACGCAAATATGTGTGCGAGCGAGAAGTGAATAGATGCGCCGCCATTTCTGATCCCATTCTTTATCCGCACGGGTTGTAAATACGCTAAAGCACTATCGGATGGCGCAATGGACAACATTTCAAAATTGCTAAGCTCTGAAACAAAAAATACCAATTCTTTGTTTACTTTTCCGCTGCTCGAATATATATTTATTAATTTTTTATATTGCTTATTTACTGAGAAAAAAATTAAAAACTAAAAAACGTAAGATGACGTCATCGGACAGCATAATGTAAAATATTTCTTTGCTTAGCACATTATAGTTTTAAATTTACGAAATGCCAAACCCATGACATGTAACTGTAAAAAAAAAGACAACTTGTCATCGTTGAATGTATGAATGACGTTGACAATGTTGACACTAGTATTATTTACCTTTGACAGTAGTACCTTTTTTTATTAAAACAATGATAAGCAAAGGAATATCGCTGTATTCAGCCGTCCGATGACGTCATTTGGCGCTTACGTCTATTTAGAATATAAAGAATTCCAATAATTATTTTATGCATGAAAATGGCCAAATTTTGAAAAAAGAAAAAATATGGGTCTGTTCATTTTATGTCTATTTTCATATAAAAAAACAATATGGACATGTTAAAAATATGAAATGTTGTCCATTGGTAGTGACCCTGCCTCTTACGCCAAAGGTCGTGGGTTCGAAACACTCGTGCGTTGAATACTTGTGTTTGTTCGGTGTCTGGTTGTAATATATGTATTTAAGTATATATTTGTGTTCCTCTGTTGTCTGATATCTGTAACACAAGTGCTTAAGCTACTTAGTACGGAATCAGGTCCACCGTATGAGATGTTGTGAATATAATTATTATTTTATCGACACTCCGCGATTTTAGACAGAAAGTTACATACGTATAGGGTTGTCCTCTTATTTTTACCAGACTACGGCAAAGCAAAAGGAGGGTTATGATTTTGACAGGCTATGTATGTATGTATGTATGTTCATCTGTTTCCACGTAACTTCTAAACTAGTTATAATATTTGAACAAATGAGATGATGTTAGAAACGTCTTGGCTGTCTTCTGGTTACAGGTAACATGACGTCACGTTAAATTTATTACAGCGCCCTCTAGGGGACTTGGAGTAAGGAACTAAACAAAAAAAATTTTGCTTGACGGTACCGTGTGGGGTATCAAATGAAAGAGCTTTTTAGCACATTTCAAATATGTAATTATATTTACATAACTAAAAATATGTTAGATAAAAATAAAGTTTAAAAACTAAAACCCGACTACCAAAAAAAAACGATCTAAAAAGTACAAAAGACTATGCCGTATCGCCGTGGTCGTATGCCACATGATTGATTTTATTTCATTATTATAATGAATTTGTTTTGCTACAGTAGGTGACATACGACCACGGCGATACGACATAGTCTTTTCGGCAGAGACAATTTTTTTGTTTTGTACTTTTTAGATCGTGTTTTTTGGTAGTCGGATTTTAAGTTTTTAAACTTTATTTTTTTGTAAAACATTATTCTTACCTCGGGACTACTGGTTTAAGTATCGGGCCGTGATCGCGGGGCCTATGTGCAACAAGGATCATCTGGTGCATGTTAAGTTAGAACTAATAATATTTCTGAAGAAATAAGCATAATACTAGCATACAATGTTCGTACACAAAGGTACACAAAATGATTCCAAAATTGCAAAAAGCTACGCAAAGATACATAAAATTAGACATACTTTTCATAACGTTTTGTTTCCTTACTTGGAAATCACGTTAAGCTATTGGTCAATTTCATCGCTCGTTCCAAGACATAGTGAGACATTTTTAGCTAAATACAAATACAAACCATTTATTGCATTCATGTTGTGAATCACAGGTGTTGAAAGTAATTAAGTTCACATGAACCCTGTTAGGGCACAGCAATATCTTAAAAACTACTCATACCTACATATACTTATTATTAAAAACATTAAAATTCTATTTACAATTTATATAAATCTATATAAATTTAACAAATAATTTACAATTTTTAAAAAACACTATAATCTGTATCACAATATTACAATACTACTAAACCAGATCTATTTTAACTTGCTTAACAATTTCGGGGTTACAATCTCTCGGCAAACACTTATACTATTTATTAACGCGTACGCGAAAAATTGACTTTTGGCGTCAATCAATTTGTCGCGTACAAAAAGGGACCTAACATTTGTGCATGGTTATTTAATGAATAGTATAAGTTGGCCGAGAGATTGTAACCCCGAAATTGATTAAAATAGATCCGGTTTAGTAGCAAAAAATTAAAATCGATTGGTGTCGCTAGTGTCCCCTACCCGTCACCTTAAGAAATTTTCAGTATCAGCCTGGAGTTTGGAAGTTGGCGGCCTTGTACCCAGTGCCTCGAAAAGCACGTTATGCCGTTGGTCCTGCGCCTGATCCCTCTTCGTTGGTGTCACACTGGTGTCCCATCGAAATATGAGGGTAAAGGGATAGGGAGTGCTCTTGTGCCTGCGCAAACACTTGTGCATTATAATATTTCCGGCGTAAGTGGCTTATCGTTGAAATTGGCCTTAGCCAAAATCGGTTGGAGGATATTATTATTATTTGTCATAACACAAATCATTCATTTGAAAATGTGCCTTCAGGTCAGAACGGACCTTGCAAACTTACCTTGTCTTAGTCGCAGGTGGCACAGTCTTAGTCGCTACGGCCTGCTGGACTGCACTAGTAGCTTTTGCCTCCACTCCAATGACATACCTCTGTAAATATTATTTTTGTACTAGAGAAAAAATACAAGTAAAATTACAAGGCAGTTTTCTCTGCGGGAAAGTAATGTAATGGATATCACTGCATCATGAAAATGTTCACTTGAATTAAGTAACGTAAAATATTTGTAATAATTTACAAATCAATCATAATTGCAAAGTGTACGTACAGTCAGCTGTAGAGATTAGTATGTTGTCATAATAGAAAGGTAGCAATCTGAATCTAAAAAAATTTTGCAGCCAACTATACATTCAGAATGGACAACATTTTCAAAATTTGCTAAGCTCTGAAACAAAAATAGACCATTTCTTTATTTACTTTTCCGCTGCGCGAATATATATTTATTATTTTTTTATATTTCTTAATTACTGAAAAAAAATTTAAAACTAAAAAACGTAAGTGACGTCATATCGGACGGCAGACTGTAAAATTATTTCTTTGCCTAGGCACATTTAGTTTTAAATTTACGAAATGATGCAAACCCATACATGCCCTGTCAAACAATTAACAACTTGTCACGTTGAATGAATGACGTTGACAATGGTTGAACCACTAGTATTATTTACCTTTGACAGTAGCACCTTTGTATTTATTAAACAATGATAAGCAAAGGAATATCGCTGTATTTCAGCCGTCCGATGACGTATTTGGCGCTTACGTCTATTTAGAATATAAAGAATTTTTATAATTATTGGAGTTTGCATGAAAATGGGGACAATTTGAAAAAAGAAAAAATATGGGTCCGTTCATTTTCACTTCTCTTTTTCATATAAAAAACAATAGGACAAATGTTAAAAAATGAAAGGTTGTCCATATTAAGGGGTGTTCCATGATTGCGTGTGGTCTACTTCCATAATATTAATATAATATTAAGAATGCGAAGTGTATGTGTGTGTGTGCCGAGATTGGCCGCCATGACTGAAATGTCGGTTTGGAGGACATTCTTATTGCATAGACGTGCACCCTTATATAGAAAGCCATACTTGGTAAATCGCTCTACACACAATGGACCAAATGGGAGTATAAGTGCGGAAAAAGGAGTCCACTTTACATTACCACAGCCTTGGGGATTTTCATGGATTGACAACTGTTCACTTAATAGAGAATCACTGATTACAGCATTCTCCGCTCTGGACACATCCCATTAAATAAATTTGCCTATATGATGAACAAAGTAAACTCTCCAAATTGCACTATATGCAATGTTCTGGAAGACGTATATCATATATTATTGGAATGTGTTCGGAACGAGGCACTGCGAGTACAAATTAGACATCAGTAACATACAATACGGTATTTGACTAATTTTTTTTTCATTTGTGTAATCAAAAGACCTCTCAATGATAGAAACATCGTTGAAAGAATTACTTGATTTTCATTTAAACTACCTTAGATATCACAACTTTAAAATCACATTATTTTGGGCAAACCCAAAACGCTCCATACAAATGGCTACTGAGATGTGACGTCACACGACAGTATTTTGTATGCATTTCAATTGAATTTTGTATGGTAGCTATATCAAATGTTTCGTTTATGTCATTGGTTCCATTATAATAGTTGGTGTAAATTATATGGGTTTTTCAATGGTATAATTAAAAAGATTTCATACTTTAAAAATGGACTTGCCCATGAATCTTTGAATGACCATAAAACCGGCTAGACGTTATATTTTTAATTGAGAATTTTTGCTATTCGCACATATTTACCTATATTTTGATAAAATATTTATATTTCGTAAAATCTCGAGCTTAGTCAAATACCCTATTGTGGACTGTAGTAGTTTAACGTATCCAGAGTCTGATGTGGCAAAATTTATTAAAAAGCTTGTTCAATTTGGCATCCATGCTCGTGCAGGGAGTGCCTTGTAATAGTTCACAGAGCGACATAGTCTATTAAAACCTAGCTCTTTAAATAAAGATTAAAAAAACATTACATTTAAATAATAACTACCTGCTATGTTACAAAATATTACTTAAAATAGTAAAAGGTATTTAAAAAAAAAAAAAAGAAAAACACCATACCCTATTTACCATTCCCAGATGCATCCAAAGCTGTCGCTTCGAAGCCGAGACGTGCTGGTTTCCTCACGATGTTTTCGCTCACTGCCGAGCGAATGGTAGAAATAAATAATAATAAATAAATATTTCACAACATCACATACATTGATCTGTCTCCGAGATAGGTAGCTCAAGCACCTGTGTCACGGATATCAGAATCAACAGTGGGATTACAAATATATACATATAATACTTTTCTTTTCTAAATACATACTTATAATACATAGGAAACACCCAGACCAATACAAACAGACATGTTCATGCACACAAATGTTTGTACTGTGCGGGGATCGAACCCGCAACCCTTGGACCAAAGGCAGCGTTCACTACCACTGTATCAAACGGGTCGTCAAATAACACCATACCTCATACCCCGTTCGCATCCATAAGCTGTCGCTTCGGAGCCGAGACGTGCATGGTTTCCTCACGATGTTTTTGCTCACTGCCGAGCTAATGGTAGAAATATGCACATAGATTTGAAAAATCCAGAGGTGCATGCCCATATTCGAGCCACGACCCCCCGTATGGGAGGCGCGTTCTTATCCACTGAGCTACCATCGCCCGGATCTATGTTTATTGATTTAATATTTTTCTCATAATTACTGACAGATGAAGACCAAACTGACAAAGAAGAGTTGAAAGTCGAGAGCTGTGAAGCCGCCGCGGAGGGCGTAACGGACACCGAAAGCGAACAAGTGTCTGCGCAAACACCCGCCGCGCTCAGCGGCCGCCAGCAACGGGAACAAGCCGGATGAACCCGCTGACATTGGCAGTAAGTCTAAATACGCTGGACTGGCTGTGCTCCTCCTCAAATGTGTATTTATTTATTTAAAACTTTATTGCACAAATCGATACAATAGGCGAACTTAATGCCCAGAGGCATTCTCTACCAGTCAACCTTTGGGTCGTGCAGAAAGGACAATGGTGGGTGATGCCCCGTGCCTCGGAAAGTACGTTATGCCATTGCTCCTGCGCCTGATCCCTCTTTGGTGGTGTCACACTGGTGGTCCATCGAAATATGAGGGTAAAGGGGTAGAGAGTGCTCTTGTGCATGCGCAAACACTTAAGCACTGTAACATATCCTGCGTACGTGGCTGATCGTTGAGGTTGGCCGCCGTTGCCGTAATCGGTTGGTGGATATTATTTATATTTGATATTTTATAGCAATCTTTTGCAATTTATTCTTAAGTAAATAACACACTTAAAAATTTCATCTCGTGTTCAGGCGGGACTCGAACCCACACCTTCCACAATCCGGGTGAATGTACTACCAATTATACCACTGAACGCGTTACTAAGTCGACGAAATTTGTAAGTGCTTGATTCGACATGAGCTGTCGATAGTCTCATCAATATTGTAGGTATATTTACAATATCCAGTGGAAATATTATTACAAATATTTGACCACCAGTTAAGATGAGACTGCTAAATCAATAGTTGATATTTTATAGCAATCTACTTAAGAATAAATCGCAAAAGATTGCTATAAAATATCAACTATTGATTTAGCAGTCTCATCTTAACTGGTGGTCAAATATTTGTAATAATATTTCGGGGTTCGAGTCCCGCCTGAACACGAGATGAAATTTTTAAGTGTGTTATTTATTATTTATATTGATTGTGCGACCCCCCGCAGACTTCCTGCCGTCGGAGTCGATGTCGCTGTCGCCGTCGCGGCTGCTGCAGACGGAGGGCTGGTTCGAGGGCTCGGTGCAGGACTTCTCGCTCAGCAGCTTCCTCGGCCACCTGGAGGGCCGCCCGCAGCCGCTCGCGGTACGTAACATAAAGCTGGGCGGTATAAAGTAACGTTAAGTACGTTATACTGAGATAGAGGCATCAGTCGACTAGCCAGTGCTAGCGCCATCTAGAGGAAAACGACCAATACTCAACGGCTATGTAGTACGGCCACTTTGGAGAATCAGTTAGGGAGACGATTCAATACAATATCAAACATTATTTTATGTGCTATGAACATTTACATCCCTCCAACCACATGGTTGGAGGACACATGTTCTACCAACCATTCTGAACAACATTTGTCCTATGACTTTTGGAAATTCGCCTAAAAAAAAATTCAACTTTTCATACAAAGTCGGTCACGTGACTTGGTCATTTTGTATGGGGATTCGAAAAAATTTTCGACGAATCTCAAAAAGTCAGAACAAATGTTCAGAATGTTTGGTACACGTGGTTAAAGGGATGTAAATGTTCACGGATACAACCTGTATAACAAAATTCCTAATACCTTCTAGATCCCTGGTTTATTTCCTATACTTATTTAAAATTACTAATGTGGGCATTGTTTCGGAAACACGCTTTACTAGCGCGATGTAAAAATGCATAGCGACATCTACTGAAACAACGCCGAACCATCGGCTTGATTGCTTTTTAAAAGCTACATCTGCTTTTTACAAGCTCGATCTAACGAAAACCGCTGAACTATTTTTGCCATACAAAGGAAAAAAATGCTCAGTGAAATGACCTTGTCGGGCGGCCGCTGCATTATAGTCGGATTTTTTTTAAACAAAGTGATTTGACAGATGCTAATGTCAAATCCCCATACATTTTGATATTTTGCGTTTTGTAATTTTTTTTATCTCTCTCCCTCCCCTCTCCCCTCTTGGTTTAGTGGTTTAATTACCGGGCCGTGATCTCGGGGTCCTGGGTACGATTCCCGGGTCAAGCTAAAAGTATGTTTCGAATTTTTCGAACATAGCTCAGGTTTGTGATCATCACCAATCCGCATTTAGCAAGCGTGGTGATTTTAACCCTAACCCCATGATAGTAGCGATGACTTGATTTTTATGATCGAGGCCTTTGCCCTGCATTGGGACAGTATATAGGCTGATACTTTAATTTTGGGCAGACGAGCAGACGTATCACCTGACGGTAAGCGATTATAAAGAAGTCACCGGTGCGCTGCCGGCCCTTTTAAAAGGGAGTACGCTCTTTTCTTGAAGGTTCCGGAAACACCGCAGGCGTTTGTTCATTCCACAGTTTGCAAATATATGGGAATGTCACATTGACATCTGTCTTACTTCCTCTAATTAAAAATTCGACCTTTGTGATGCCGAATAAACATTATTTTCCCCCTTAATAATCTAATAATCGATTGCACAATGAGCAGTTTTCCAGTAGGTATTCTCGGGTGGTTTCTAAAAGCAACACCAGATGACGCTACTCTCACTATCAATTAAAAGTTCCTTTTTTGTCTATAATAGATAGGAATTATTTGATAAACCAACCATCATCATGACATTTACGGTCCTGCCATATTTAACTTTATTTTACCCATAAGAAAATAGAGACAAAAAGTAAACAAGTAAAATACATATTTTGCTTGTTTATGAAAAGTTTCGTTTTAAATCACTCACTGTCATTTAAAATGTACATGGCACTAAACATACATATTAACTGCGAAGTATTAAGATATTTAATGTAAAAAACCTAAAACAATTTTCCCATAAATTAGGGTCCACATGAAATATCATACCACACCTAACATTTACAGGGACTGATTGCGCCATCTAGTGAATCACTGGGAAATTTATAAATACCTATCGATTAAATCGATTTTTATTTTTGGTCGATATAATCGATAGTGTCGTCGATTTCAACGAGACTGTCGGAATTTATAGAAATTAAATTAAATTAAATATCTGAGATCGCTTCCGTTGTAATGAGGGTTTTCGCGTGTGAAAACTCCGTTAGATGGCGTACTGTTGGACTGAGGTCCAACATCAACCGCATTGGTTGTTTAGTTTGTCAAATTGACATTTTGACAGATCACGTTTAAAAATAACCAATCACATTGTATATGGACCTCAATCCTGTAGTACTCCATCTAGCGGATTTTTCACACGCGAAAACCCTCATTGCAACGTGGGCTATTCTCTTTCTTACCATCAGGCTGAGGAAAGCCACAAATGCGCTTAAAGGTTGGAAGCGCACTTGTGACTCCACTGGTGTCGCGGGTGTCCATGGGCGGCGACAATCGCTTACCATCAGGTGATCCGTTTGCTCGTCTGCCACCTATAACATAAAAAAAATAGCAACACAATATATACGTGTTCTTTTTGATATCCCATAACGCTAGAGCATTAATCAGACCATCTAATAGAATCGAATAGCATGTGAATTATATTCAAATTTAATACTTAATATGTTTGGTTTAAATTTTTCATACGAAATAATTCGGAAGAGTCAAAATTAATTCTGTAAAACACCTTTATGTGAAAATCGACAACGTCGCAATTTCTTAGTTTCGAGTATGAATTAACTCATCTAACATGAAGTCTATAGGAGAAGTACTATTGTCAGCGTGCTAAATACTATTTAATACTACATAAGCGTAAGTGTAGCAACGTTGCAAAAATTTAGCACTAGTCATGAGGGTGATAATTTTTGAACTAATTTAATAAAGGTTGGTGATATCTTAAAAACTATACATTTTTGGACCACATCTTTTTTGACTTTTTTGTATTGTTTTTTGTACTTTTTTTTGATATCCCATATCAGGTTAAACCTGATATGGGATATCAAAAAAAAGTTCAAATGATTGGCACCAGTTGGTGCCACCGTGGATAAGCACGTTCGCTTCTCATCTAAGCGTGTAGTGCCACGTTGCATCCTAAGCTGTCGCTCAGAAGACCTTACTTACTTACTCCGATGGCTCAACGATCCAAAATGAGTCTTGGCCTCCGATACGAGATGCCGCCATTTTTCTCGGTCTTGTGCAGCTTGTCGCCAATCTCCTGCTTGCAATCCCTGCAGGTCCGCGTTCACTACATCCCGCCAGCGGTAGCGTTGGCGCCCCACTGGCCGGCGACCAGTAGGTTGCCCAAGATATGCCCTTTTGGCGCCCCGATCTGATACCATTCTTTCAACGTGGCCTAGCCATCGGAGTCTATGTGCCTTCGTCTCTCCCATTATGTTAGGGCTCGCCATCAGCTCTTCAACCTCGGCATTTTTTAGGATCCTCCAACTGCCATCTGCTTCCTGTTTAGGACCGAACATTTTCCGGAAGACCGCTCAGAAGACCTATTATTGAATTTTCCCTGCGTCCAAACAATAACACTCGTCTTGCAAGTCACGTCGTCTCGTGAGTTGCATGATTCACAATTTTCCCTATTTTTGAAATCACTGGCTTAGGGTGTTGCAAACTTGTCGAAGTATAATGTTGATTCGTTTCACACAGAAAATTGTAAAATCGGTATTACCAATTGAAAGACGGGTATTCGGTGTAACGTGTAACGGAACGTAAATATTTACAGCAAAAGAGAAAAAGAAAAATAATTGTCTCTGGTAACAATGCATTGTGTTCTTCCTCAACGACTCTAGCTTCTTCATCGCTTCCTGAATCGTTCTCACTCATATATACATGATATATTAAGTTTTTTTTTTATATGTTAGAGGCGGACAAACGAGCAAGCGAGTCACCTGATGGAAAGTAATCATCGCCGCCCATGTACATATGCGAAATCAGAGAGATCGCTAATGTGTTGCCGGCCTTTTTTTTAAAAAAGAGTACGCTCTTCTCTTGAAGATCCCTAAGTCGTAGCCGTCCGGAATTACTGCTGCAGCCAAACCGTTCCACAGAACTGAGGTACGTGGTAGAAAGTTCCGGGAGAAACGCACAGTATTAGACCGCCATCCATCGAGATGATGAGAATGGAATGACAATCGCTTGCGAGTGGTTCGATGTAAGAATTCGGCCGCAGGAAGTATTCATCAAAATTCATTTCTTATTATTTTTTCACCACGAAACAGATTAGAAGAATGTACGTTTATTTGACGTCTGTGTTTGACATAAAAGCGTCCACTCACCTCACGGAAACGAATGGTTTCGATATTGGCAAAGTTAAATCAAAATTCGATAGACGCCATAACACAAAAAAAACATACACCACTCGTTCCAATCGCTCGTTCTCGAACGATTCAAAAATGCTGATGTCAAAAATCATGCGAGTCACACATTCTTTAGTGAGACGAAAATTCAAAAATAGGTCTCCTGGAGTGGAGCCCGGTGTACGCTTAGACGATGATTCAGGATTTAGGGTGTCTAGGGGTATCAGACCAACTGACATGATTACACGTTTCAGAAACTATCTGAAACGTCCAGGTTTACTCACGATGTTTTCCCTCGCCGAGCTATGGCAGAAATATGCACATAGATTTAAAAAATCTTAAGGTGTATGCTCGGATTCGAACCACGACTCCCCGTAAGGAAGGCGCGTTCTGAACCACTGACCTACCATGCGCACGTTACCTATCACAAATAAAATATAAATTTCAGGTGGACTCCCAGCTGCAATCGCTAATGGCGGAGTCGAGCGTGGACTACGTGGCCAAGTTCGCTGACCTCGCCGCCGAGGTCACCGACGAGGTCAATCTCAGCGGAGACTTGTCTTGAACCACAACTTGTCATCATACGTTGACCTGATTCCGTACTAAGTAGCTTAAGCACTTGTGTTACAGATATCAGACAACAGAGGAACACAAATATATACTTAAATACATATATTACAGCCAGACACCGAACAAACACAAGTGTTCATCGCACGAATGTTTGTCCAGGGTGGGGATAAGAGGCAGGGTCACTACCAACTGCGCCATCCGGTCAGTCGACACACAAACATTGGCACAACGCTTATTTATTTTTAACTATCTATTTGTTATTTTCGTGTTTTATTTTGTATCTGTTATAAAAATATGTGTTGTGTCAAAAACAAAACCTCCTACAAAAACCACGAACTACAGTGTAAAATAATATTTTTAACACTTCGTACACTTCAAATAACATTTTATAGCAGTAATGTATCAATACGGGGATTAACATTATATTTATTATGTGAAACAACATTGTGTACTCACATATTTAAATTTAAATATGTATATATCACAGATTTAAATATGTGAGTACACAATGTTGTTTCACATAATAAATATCGTGTTAATCCCCGTATTGATACATTATAGTTATAATGCAACGCGAAAATCTAAAAAACTATTTTATAACAGTACACTCAAAAAAAGATGTTACAGAAGTCGGCGCCTAATACTTACTATCTAGATACTAATCTTGTATATAATACATTCAATTATTCAATAGTGATTTGGCGCTGACCTTAGTAACACCTTTTTACGAGTGTTCTTTTATAAAAAGTTATTTGAAGTGTATGAAGTGTTGAAATATTATTTTACACTTTTTAGTTCGTACTTTTTGAAGGCGGTTTTTTTTTTTAGTTTTTTTTTTTAATTTTTTTTAGTGTCTCATTTTTCGGTAGCAGCCTAAATGTGAGTACAGTATTAAAAGAGTTATCTTTTAACTCCTACCTAACCGTTGAGAAGTTGACCTTCCATCATCAGGCGAGTCACAAAATGGACAACATTTCAAAATTGCTAACCTCTAAAACAAAAAATACCATTTCTTTATTTACTTTTCCGCTGCGCGAATATATATTTATTAATTTTTTATATTGCTTATTTACTGAGAAAAAAATTAAAAACTAAAAAACGTAAGATGACGTCATCGGACGGCAGAATGTAAAATATTTCTTTGCCTAGCACATTATAGTTTTAAATTTACGAAATGCCAAACCCATGACATGTAACTGTCAAAAAAAAAGACAAGTTGTCAACGTTGAATGTATGAATGACGTTGACAATGTTGACACTAGTATTATTTACCTTTGACAGTAGTACCTTTTTTTTATTAAAACAATGATAAGCAAAGGAATATCGCTGTATTCAGCCGTCCGATGACGTCATTTGGCGCTTACGTCTATTTAGAATAAAAAGAATTTCAATAATTATTTTATGCATGAAAATGGACAAATTTTGAAAAAAGAAAAAATATGAGTCTGTTCATTTTATGTCTACTTTCATATAAAAAAACAATATGGACATGTTAAAAATATGAAATGTTGTCCATTAATACAATCAGACGTAAATACTGGTACAGTTTTGAAAAAAGATACAAACAAATTACATGTGCCTATAAAATTTGCCTTGAAGGTTGCCCTCGATTTCCGATAGGACCAACTTTGGAGTGTGTACTTTCAAATAAAGTAAAGATTTCTGCAAATCGGGCAATAATTGGCGGAGAAATCGGTTAACATACATAAAAAAATAAACACATACATACAGTCGAACGTAGAACCTCCTCCTTTGTTGAAGTCGGTTAATAAATGTCTCATTCATTCATCAATCGGTCCGTCTTTGGATTCGATTTTACGGCCTTTGATTCGAAAGGCGCAGAAGGCACTTTCTTATCCATTAGGTTACCAGACAGGTACCTACCTATTATTAATAAATAAATAAATATTTCACAACATCACATACATTGATCTGACTCCAAGATAGGTAGCTCAAGCACCTGCGTTACGGATATCAGGAATTAGAAATATATACATTACATTATTTTTTTTATTTTTCTAGAACATAAACTTATTTTATGCTGCAATTATTTATCAATCATCCATTTTTATTATTTTAGTACATAAGTACCTATATAATGTAGTTTAAGTGTAAATTATTACGTTTTATTGATACGAAAATAAATTATGTTGCTGTATCATGATGATGGTTTTTTTTAATTTCATAATTTGCAATAGGCTATTTGACTGGTTTTGTAAAACCTTCTCATTTTATTTGTTGGTGTATAGGAACCCGAAAAATAATATTTATTTTCATTTATTATGAATACTTAAGAAAACCATTATAAAATAAAAGGATTATTTAATTTAATCTGTCAAGAACACTTCATTCAGCAATATGGCTTCGAATCATTCGAGTGACGTCAACCTTTTGTAAACAGGTAGGAATATCGATAGCATACTATAAATTTGATAGATGATTAGCGTCCCGCATAGATAAAACACAATTGCTTCGAGTCTGTCACTTGTTTTGCTTACAAAAGGCTGACGTCACAACAAAGAAAGCAAATCAAAACCGTTTATGGTCATGTGGTTCCAAGCACGAAACAAGAAAATTTTGTTTCGGTTTTTTGGTGAAAATATTTAATATTTTTTATGTGTTTTATTGTTTATTCCTTTTTAAAGCAATAAACTACGCGGATGACTATAAATAAATCTTTGATTTCCACACTGTCAAATAGCCTACTTTGAATGCCCCCAAACTTACAGTCGGGCCACCGATTTTAGAGTTCGCGTCACCAAACAAGTTTCGTAAAAAGTGCATTTCAGTCGCGATCAAAATTCATTATTTTCCATCACATACATTGATCTGACTCCGAGATAGGTAGCTCAAGCACCTGTGTTACGGATATTAGAATTAATAGTGGGATCACAAATATATACATACACCTTTTTTTAATGTAATAGCTGGCAAACAAACCGACGGATCACCTGATGGTAAGGGATTGCCGCCGCGGCGGTTGCCACGCTGAGCCCTTCCAGCTCTGCCGTTAAGCCCTGTATGCTGTGCAACAACATGTATTTCTATCCATAACTATTACATATCCCTGTTTGTTATTAAACTATGTTTATCATGTTTATAAATTAAATGATCTATTATTATTATTAGAAGTGTGTGTAAGTAATTACCATAAGTTTAAATACACTTACACAATGAAAACCACTATTAAAGCATTAGTTGATATTTTTTATAGCAATCTTTTGCAATTTATTCTTAAGTAAATAACACACTTAAAAATTTCATCTCGTGTTCAGGCGGGACTCGAACCCACATCTTCCACAATCCGGGTGAATGTTCTACCAATTAGACCACTGAACGCGTTAGTAAACCGACGAAATTCACGAAAGTTCACTACGTTTACAGCCGGAAAACAATATCAAATGAAGCGTTGTCCAATGGGACTAAAAACAAGCGCTAGTGTGTTTTCTAGGCTAATGACAATAGCTATGGCAGGTATAAACTATGAAAAATGTTTTATTTATTTGGACGACTACGTCGTCATAGGTAGTTCAATTGATTCCCACAATAACTATCTAATTAGTGTGCTTAATCGATTAAGAGAAGTAAACCTGAAATTAAATCTCATTAAATGCGAATTTTTACGCAAAGAAATTATTTATTTAGGACACAAAATTACACAGGACGGAATATTTCCGGACCCAAGCAAAATTGACACCATACAATTATCCAAGGCCGACAAGTGCTGACGAAGTAAATCGCTTCGTCGCATTTGCCAACTATTACCGCCGATTCATATCATGATGTTTCGCTGATATTGTTTATGCACCCAGCCGGTCCGCATGCACCCAGAATACTTGCGATGTTCTACTCACTGTGCGTGAGCCACTCCTACCTACCAGCTGATCTTATGAGAACCATTGTAGTGCCAGTTGTAAGAAACAAAACAGGTGACCTTGCTGAAAAGGGAAATTATAGGCCTATTTCCCTGGCCATAATCATAGCTAAAGTGTTTGACGGTTTGCTGAATGCACAGTTGGATAAAAGCATAAAATTTCACGATAACCAGTTCGGTTTTAGACCGAAACTATCTACCGAAAGTGCCATACTGTGCCTTAAGCACACCGTCGATACTACACTGATCGAAAAATACCGATTTATGCTTTCTCGACTTGTCTAAGGCATTTGATTTGGTTGCGTATGATATCCTATGGGAGAAGTTAAGAAACGTACATTTGCCGAGTGAAATAGTTAACATATTCCAGTATTGGTATGCGCATCAGATTAACAATATGCGATGGGCGGGAGCAATGTCGGAGCAGTATCGGATGGAATGCGGTGTCAGGCAGGGCGGGTTGACCTCACCTACACTGTTCAATTTGTACCTTAACGAGTTGATAGTCGCGCTCAGCAATCTACATGTCGGCTGCCAAATAGACGATGTCAGTGTTAATAATCTGAGTTACGCTGACGACATGGTCTTGATGAGCGCGTCTGTCTGCGGTTTGAATAAGCTGTTGAGGGTCTGTGAGGACTATGTTCTGAGACATGGCCTAAAATACAACGTCATGAAAAAGCCAGTTCATGGTGTTTGAGACCACTGGTGCAAGGTGTCCAAAGGATATAGCACCCGTAATGCTGAACGGTATCGCCTTAGAGCGAGTGACGCAATTTAAATACCTTGGACATATAGTGACCGCTGGACTCAGGGATCATGCTGATATCGAAAGGGAGCGTAGGGCGCTGTCACGAAGAGCGAACATAGTGGCTCGTAGGTTTGCGCGGTGTTCAGACGAGGTAAAATTACATTATTTAGAGCTTACTGCACTTCTCTCTACACCTGTGCACTGTGGGTCGACTACTCGCAGAAAGTGTACAGCTCCCTTCGTGTCCAATTCAATAGCGCTTTCAGAGCTGTGATGGGGCTGCCCCGCCGCTGCAGCGCCTCGGGCATGTTTGTGGCGGCGCGCACGGACTGCTTTCACGTCCACCATGCGCAAGAGGCGCGCGTCGCTGGTGCGCAGGGTCTGGGGCAGCTCCAATGCAGTCCTTAGGATAATCGCGGACAGGGTCGATTGCCCCTTTCGATTTTCGATTGCCATCCGTGGCTGCTGTAGCGTGCACGTCCCCGTCGCCACGGTTACGGGAAGGGCAGCAATTTATTGATCAATTGTGTAGGTGTTAGTGTTATTTTAATTGTTTTTTTTTCTCATATGATATTATTTATTTAATTTTTTTTAATGTGATTTCAATCTAATTTTATTTATATTATTTGTTTCCAAATTTAATTAATCAATTGTAATAATAATAATGTTATCACTTGACATAATTTTTCACTATTTAATTTAATTTCATTGTATTGATATGGGTTTTATTGTTACCTGCAATAAACGATTTTCATTTATTTTATCCATTAAACCAATTAAGTAAAAAAGGTGTCGCTTTTGAATGGAATTAGCTCTAATGAACCCTCCTGTTATCCCTGTCCTGTCTACTGTGTGTGGATTGTCCCGATTTTTCACCAGATAATATGTTTAAATTACAAACTGATGCATCGAAATTAGGGCTACGAGCCGTACTTTCCAATGGCAATGGAAAAGTCATAGCTTATGCAGGAGTCTGAAACCAGCTGAGACTAGATACCCTGTAATTGACTTAGAATTGTTAGCGATTGTTTGGGCGGTTCTTCCGACCTTACATATACGGAAGGAAATTCAAAAATGTTCTCCAACCAAAGGCCATTAGTTTACTTATTTGGATTAAAGGACCCGTCCAGTCGTTTAACTAAATTCAGACTATATGTAGAAGAGTACAACTTTGAAGTAGAATACGTCCCAGGTCGAAATAATGCAGCTGCAGACGCGTTAAGTCGACTCCTGGTGACGTCCCAAGATTTAAAAAATATACACGAGCATGTTGTATCAGTTCTTACTAGAGCTCAAAGCAAATGCTTACAGACTCAGCGAGACCAGCAACAGGCAGACAGACCTTCTTCAGCTTGCAGGCCTGATCAACCTACAGCTGTCGAGGTTCTGAAGAAACCTGATGATGTGGTCGAATTACGTTTCTCAGAAAAATGAAATGAAAAATGTTTGCATAATACAAACTTAGTTTTATCAGATGCTAAATTTTGCATATTCGCCCCATCAGAGGCGGCGATCTTTCTATATTCTCGATTGTTATCGACCCCAGAGGTGTTAGCGAGAGATTTAGAAATGTTATGCTTAAAATTAAATATAAAAGATTACTCTTAGCTAAGAATAGAAGTAATGGTAATTATAATAAATGATTGCTGCGCAGCATAAAGAAGTGTCAAATAGCGTCACCAAGATTTTTAATAATTAAAGACTTACAGAGAGTAAGCGATAGAGGGAATCACTGTAATTTTAAACGACTTTCACCTGTTGCCCACAAGCGGACACGCAGGAACGAATCGTATGATTAACAACATTAAGAAATACTATTTTTGGCCAGGAATGTCGAATGATGTAACAAATTACGTCAAAAGGTCTAAAAGTTGTCAAGTACCAAAATTTACCAATAAAAATATTAAAGAGCCATTAATGATAACTTCAACCGCTAACTCAGCGTTTGAGCGTATTAGTTTAGATATAATGGGCCCACTAGATATAGATAATTATAATAATAAGTACATTCTAACAATCCAGTGCGATTTAAGTAAATTTGTAGAGGCTGTTGATAGGACATCCTTATGAAAAGAGACATCCATCACTAATGTCAGTCTGACGTTTGTTTTGTTACCGCCAATTTAGGTTGTCAGAAATATAATGGATCATGAAGAAACTTACTACTGTTTTATTTAACTACAAAGATAAATAAAATAAAGGAATTAAACATGGTGTCAGTGGGCTCGAACGCATATTTGTTGCCATTACCATCTATGGATTTTAATGGAAATCTGGCGGAGAACTTCAAGGTTTTGATACAAAGATTCCACATTTACATCATCGCCAATGGTTTAGAAAAGGATAGCCACAAACGACAAATAAACATATTATTTGAATTTCATAGGAGAAAAGGGCATCCAAATCTACAATTCATTTAACATATCAGGGTCACCTACACTGGATGTTCTGAAAATTCACGGAGTACTTTAACCCTAAAAGAATCCTGACAATTTTGCGTACAAAGTTCTTCTCTGTGTCACAAAATAATATGAGATTGGAAGAGTATTTTCAGAAAGTCATAAATCTGGGATTGTCATGTGAGTTGGGGGTAGAGGATTCGATCCCGGTCGATTTTTCTAGTCCCGGGATTTCGGGATTATCGACTGTTAATCCCGGGATCCCGGGATAGTCCCGGGATTTTATTGGTAAAGAAAAATGGTAGCAATTAAAAGAAGTAAACATATCAAAATCAACCTTTTATTTTAAATCTTTACTTAAATCTTCAAAAACAAAACAAAATTATTATTCTTCTAATAAAATTAACAAACTAGGCCCTTATAAAAAATATTGCCTAGTTTGTTTATTTTATATTTTACAATAAACTTAAAAAATCAACTTCTAATTAAATAAGGTTTTTAAAATAGATGAACAACGCTTACATTTTGCCGAGCTACCCATTTTGTCGACTAAAAAATGACTCCACACTGACGTAACGTCTTCATCTTTTTTATGTTTGACATAAAAACTTTCCTTAGAAAGTTACATTGTTTACTTCTTAAACCTAAAACAATAAGAAAAGAACATTTGAATATGTGTACAAAATAAACATAACCTCTTAGATCAACAGAAAAAACATTCGCTGGTTTTTCATATATATTTAGCCATACACATAGTGCATTGTTGTTTTTGAAATAAATTAATGGTTTATCACTAATCAACAATATAAATATCAATACTTACACGATCTGAAGCGTAATTTTTACACTATTTTACACACATAGGTAGGTAAAGTACCTAATCCAACAACGTTTGTTAGGCAGAAACAAACGGAAATCAGCTGTGTAAACAAGATGGCTGGCAAATTTGACGTTTAACGTCAATGAAAGTAAGCGCGTTTCGTTTCACGCACATTTTTAATGAATTATTTAAAAAATGTTTAAGTCCCGAAAATCCCGGGATTCATTGGATTTAATCCCGAGATTTTCGGGACTAAAATATGATCGGGATTCCGGGATCCCGGTTTTCGGGATCCCGGGATCGAATCCTCTAGTTGGGGGACTTAAGGGAAAGTCACACAGTAAGTAAAATTATATCTGGACTGAACTGCAAATTGAATCATCTCAAATCAAAACTAATATCAGAAGACGATGGTAAACTAACCTTAGAATAAGTTATGAAATTTTTAATAAGTGCAGAAGCATCAAGAATTTATGTGGAGCAACAAGGCTCGATGGAGGATAAAAATGAAGTTTTCTACATTAACAGAACAAAGGCTAAGACAAACTTTATAGCTAACTCCGCTAATGATAAAATAATAAAAAACTGTCGGAATTGTGGTCTGAGCCACAATATAAATAAATGTTCAGCATATGGTCAGGTTTGTTATAAATGTGATAAATCGAATCATTTCGCAAAAGTTTGTGGTTTAACAAGGATTCCAAAACGCCAAGTTAATATTGTGCAGGAAGCTCAAGAAGGTGAACAAACAGATTTCTTTATTGGTTGTGCCAGTGTGTCAATTGGCAATGAGACAACACAGGACTTTTTGGTTAGAAATGTTAGAGTTCCCATGAAATTGGATACTGGAGCAGCTTGCAATGTAATCGGCTTGGAAGTATGTAGACGAATTGGGGTAAATGATACTGAAGTTAGGTATTGTGATAAAAAAGTAATACAACTGGATGGAAATACTGTACCTGTTTTTGGATTATGTCGATTGGATATTATTCATCCAAACAGAAAAAAATATTCAGTTGAGTTTATTATAATTAACAGAAAAGTCCCTACGTTATTGGGTTGTAAAACATGTTTAGAGAATAATTTTATTGCTGTAAATACAAAATTAGTAAATGTCTATAATGTTGGTGAATGTTCAAAAGACAATGATGTAGGTGCTAAAATTGTTAATAAATTAAAAAATGATTTCAGTGAATTATTTGATGGTGGACTGGGATGCTTGCCGGAGACTGTAAGAATACAACTAAGTGAACATGCTGTACCTGTGGCACAAGCTGCACGACGGGTTCCATTTTCATTACTACCTGAACTACGAAATGAACTTGATAGAATGGAGTCATTAAATGTCATAGAAAAGATTGATAAACCTACAAAATGGGTAAATAACATAGTTCTAGTGCGAAAAACCTAATGGGCAGTTGAGAATTTGCATAGATCCGAGAGCCTTGAATAAATTCATAGTACAGCCGATATTTCAAATACCTACTATTGATGAAATTAAGAGTAAAATGGAAAATGCCAAAGTGTTTGCATTATTGGTTGCATCTCATGGATTTTCATGTTGAATTTGGATGAACAGAGCTCTGATCTATGTACTTCCCTCCCTCTCCCTCTAAAAAATCCATCTTGTCGATCCTAATACATATTCTTTTATTCATAACTTACCATTTCCCGTTGCACACGATACCGAAAATCCAAATTCCTTTGCTACTATAATACCATCAACTAAATACTTAGGCATTACTAGAGATAAATCTACATATTGTAAGATAGATGATATAAGAAATTGTAAAAGTATCAGCAGCACTTACCTTTGTGAAAAGACGGCAACGTTCTCAACCGCAGCAACTCCAACCTGTGAAACAGAACTTATAACTAAAGTACTAACCTCTATCCCAAATATGTGTGATGCAAAACTTATCCATGGGCATCTTGAAATTTGGCAACCTGTAAATAATAGGAAATGGTTATATGTTGTGTCACTTAAATCTAAAGTAACCTTAGAATGTAATAATACTGAAATTTATATCAATATAAGCGGTAGTGGTATATTATACTTACCCTAAAATTGTATTGCCTTTAGCGGGGAAACACGATTGGCTTCAAATGAATATATTGTTAAAGAGATACAAACAATTAATAAGTCTGATTTCTCCCTCATTAATGACCAATGCTGCAACAAATTCAAATACGATAACTTGAAACCAATATGCCTGTATTGAATTTAAAAAACATAAATTTAGATACATTAGCTTTTAATAATAATGTAATGAATAGATTAAATAATATAATTGAAAAACCCCACATAGTTGTATATAGTACCCTTTATTCCAGTTGTACTTGTTTAACACTTTCATTAATTGTTATTTACATAATTTTTAAAATTTACAAAAAGGGTGTTTCATGCAGGAAAATTGTTATTAATAAAGTTGAGTCTCCTTCTGGAGAAGACGAAGTAGAACTAGCTTCTGCTCCTGCGCCAGCTTTAAAGATTATATAACATTAACAAACTTCACCCAAAGGTGTAAGTTTCTTCTTAAGTGGGGGGATGTTATACCTTGTCTATGTTAGTTAAGTCACTTACTATGCAACATGCTGCTGCGTCAGCATTATTGTTCATGTAGCTAGCCCGCTTCACGGGCAAGCTAGTCGAGACGGAACTCTTGTCCATGGCATACGCCAATTCTAAAATAAATTCTTTTTTAAAATCCTAATCTCGGTGCCCCGTCTAACAGTTCGCTGTTTATTATTTTATTATATATTAATTATACCTACTTACTTTATATGGCACGAGTGAAACAACTTTATTTATACATTTATTATATACATTTACAATTACAATACGTTTACAACTTAATTATATTGTGCTACCACATTACCCCCCTTCAAGTAAAACCGTACGCATTTGTTGATAAGTCTTCTGATCTTGTGACGTAAGGTGTTGTGTTGGTCGTGCGACTTGCAGGATATTTTCTTATTTCTGGAGTGAGATCATCGTCTTCATCCGTGCATCCAAAGGCGGGTTTTAGGCGGTCTAGTGATACGACTGTTTCTCTGTTTTCGAGTTTAATTCTATAGTACTTCTCGTGTCGTTCGAGTACTTCATAAGGCCCATCATATGGCGGCGTTAATGGTTTCCGTGTATCGTCTCGCCGTAAGAATACATGTGAACACGTTGCCAGTGCCTTATGTACAAACGGCGTTCTCTGTTGTCTCCTTTTACTGTCTGTTGGTGACAGCGTAGCCATGGTGTTGATGAGTCTGCGTGTGAAGTCTGCCAGGTCCTCATTCGACGTTGATGGTACAAAGAAGTCACCGGGTAGTCGTATAGTGGTGCCATATGTCATTTGCGCCGGTGTGTATTTTGTTTCATTGTGTATTGCTGCTCGAATACCTAGCAATACTGTTGCTATCTCGCTCGCCCAGTCGGTACTGCTTCCTCTTGCTATCAGGGCGGTCTTGATAGTGCGATGTATGCGTTCTATCTGACCATTTGCTTGGGGATGATAAGCGGTGGTTCTTATTCGGTGTACTCCCAGCTTTCTTCATGAGTGCTTGAAATAATGTAGATTCGTACTGACGTCCTTGATCCTTAGTTATCCGGAGCGGGCAGCCGAAGCGTGTGATCCATGTTCCGTACAACGCTTCTGTTACGTTCTCAGCTGTTAGGTCTATGGTGAGACAACCACATTAAAAAACCATAAAGGACCGACGTTGGGCACCCGTTCGGGCCTCGCGCGGCTTCGTCGCCTTCGGGTGGCTGGGGTGTACCCAGCCTGCTAGCGGCCATCCCAGGGGGAACTCCCAACCCCCTGGTGTATTTGGGTTACCGGTGTATCGAGCCTCTGCACCGGTGGACTTTTATTTTCTCACTACTCGTGGGACTTCTATGGATTCTTCAAATAAAAAACCCCAAAACCAAACCCGGACTTCTACAACTAACGACGACTTGGCTCACCCTATTTTGGACACCGATTTCGCACTCGAATTGGATAATATTGACGATCTAGCAATGGAGACGGCGGCCCTGACGGTCGGCGTTCCCACCAAAGACAACGGCATGGACACGGACAACGAGGTTGTTTTTGCAACCCCGAAAAAGCTCGGCCCGAAGACAGCAGGATGCACGCCTTGCAGCGTCGTTCTGCAAAGGCGATGCCCTCAAAAGGGCAAAAAACTCAAGCTGGCAGTGACAGAAGCTGCCAGCACTACCGGAGTGACAACCCCGAGCGGAAGCCAATTCTTCCGCCCAGGAGACCTAGACGTTTCGGACTCTGAAACCGAAACACTGAAAGGATCGGAAACGGACTGGAGCGACTCGTCTGTGATGCGCGAGAAGTTCCTCAAAACTCGCCCCTCGCGCAAACGCACAGCCACGGAGGGGTCAAAGTCGGAAGACTGGCTCCGATCGCAGCTCTATCTCGGCTCGGAAAAAGTGGCAAAACGTGCGGGACCGGCGCGGCCCACCACTTCTGGCATGTATATCGGCCTGGCCGAAAGTAGGAGGGCGGCCGCTGAGGCACTGAAAGCCCAGGTAAAAGCCCAGAATGAGTTGGACTTACAGAAACAGGAGCGAAGAACTCGCGAACACCGTGCCAAACACGGCTACGGGGCGGCTCCTGTTATTGACTACTCGACGATGTCGATAGCTGACTTGGAGCAGTGCGCTGACGAGGACGCTTCTCAAATCTTGGGGGTGTCCAAAAAATCAAAAAATTTGAAGTTCGCCCTCCAATAAACCCTCAACGACCGCACATGCTCGCTGTTGGCGGTAACAGCAGAAATGGCGAAGCGGTCAGTCTCGGAGGAAACTGTCGCCCTGCATGCTACTGTACGGCGACTGTCTGAAGAGTTGGCGGCCGTTCGAGCGGAGTTACAGGCGCTCAGAGGAGGCCAGGCCCCAGTGCCCGCCCCTCAGCCTAAAGGCACTCCAGAGGCTGCACTCCGCCTCTCCAGCTGGAAGGCACCACCTCCGCCGAAAGCGGCTACCAAGGCGCAAAAATCAACAGCAAAGGACGAGGAGGCTGTACTTGAGATGCGGGTGGCCTCTATAGTGGAAGAACGTCTTAGAGAGGCCCTTCGCGAGCAGAGAATGCAGGAAAGGTTTTTTGTCCGCTCCTGCATCGAAGGGCTGGAGGATAGACTTCTCCCGGCGCCACGAATCCGCCCACCTCTCGCGGCGGACCGACGCCGAGAAGCTGCAGCTCGCCCGGAGGTTCTTGCGCCCCCTCCCGCCCCTCAGTCGAAAAAGGGCAAAGGCGTGGGCAAATCTTCCAAGCCCGCGCCCACTGCCGCTCCTGGCCCCGTCACCTGCTCTAGAGTTTTGCCTCCGTTGCAGCGACAGGAGCGGCGCCTCGC
This sequence comes from Marasmia exigua, assembly GCA_019059595.1. NCBI lineage: Eukaryota > Metazoa > Arthropoda > Insecta > Lepidoptera > Crambidae > Marasmia > Marasmia exigua. Next base: position 31,328 of record JADPWL010003235.1, on the reverse strand, counting down.
GAACCGGCACTCCCCACCTAGCCTAAGAATTAAGTTTATATAATTGTAACCTCTGCATGCTTGGACCCGCCTGGACCCTCTCCCCCCGCGCCCGTACTTTTGGAGCTTAGATAATTTTACATTGACATCTTATTCTACAATACAATTCTGAACCAACAAATTACACCACATTAACTGACATTCTGAAATTGTGACATTGCTACTTTTTATCTTGACATTTATTATATCTTGACATTTAATATATCATTGACATTTTACTTTGACATCACTTATTTTATCTTGACATTTAATTCGACACACTTTATCTTGACATTTAATTTGATACATTTGACATCCCAATCTCCAATCCTAATTTGAATTGACACACTTTTTCTTGACATTTAATTTGACACATTTGACATCCCAATCTCCAATGTAATTTGAATTACTATAACATATTATATTTATAACTGACATCTTTGACATTCTATATCGTCTTTTTATTTGATTTTTATACCGTGTTTTATTTTTTATTTGATTTTTATACCGTGTATACTTTTCTACTTTGCCGACTGTGCTCTTACCTAAAACGCGTAATGGCCGACAAAATAGCACCCCCTAAAGAGAAAAAATCTGGCTCTGGGAAGACGAAGCAGGCTACATTGCGAAAAACGGCGGCTCTAAGACTTACGGCGCAGACGGCTGAAAAGCGAAGAACGGCCGCGGACCAGGCTCGGGGAGTCTCGGTCCTCGAGGAAGAGGACGAGCGCCATCTGACGCCCCCAGGAACCCCCCCGCTCGCACTGACCATCGTCACAGCCCCCTCCCCGGCTCGGGCCTCTCCCACTACAACCCCCCCCCCTCAATCGACGGCAGCTCCCGCCCCCCAAGGGCTTTCCTCGTCATCTGCAACCGGATGCACAGAAGCCCGTACGGGGAATTCTAGGGCGGAGGGAAGCCCCCCAATCAGCGGGATGGCGGACGATGAGATTGACAAATCCATGGTCGGCCTTCTCGCGGACGTGGGGGCAATGGAGAGGGGGGAGTACACTTTCTCCGAGGAGGAACTAAACTCCCCCTCGCCCCCTCCGGGGACGTAAACGCCAATAGAAGGCTAAGCGTCCTCCCGTCCTTCGGGACCCATCGAAGGGGAGTCGCGAAGGACGAGGCCTCGGAGCTGGCAGGGCTGCTATACCAAAAGGGGAAGGCGGCTCTGGAGCAGTCCCTCAACATGAGGAGGGACCTCAGAGAGGAAACCCATGAGGCCCTCAATAACCTGTACGAGTTGGCACTCTGCCTCTCTGACTCCCGCAACAGACATCGCCTTAAAGTGGAGACCGGGAGGCTGGAGGCGGCGAGGGAGCTGGCAAGAACGCAGCGGGCCCACATAGAGGAGCTGGGCCGGGCCAGGAAAAACCTTAAGGAGAGGCTGGGGAATGCGCTGGAGGCCCTTCAAGCCAACACAAAGTTGGTGGAGGGCATCCAGCGCTGGCTGTCCTTCGAGATGGACGGACCAATCAAAATGATTGGTACTGTCCATCGAGAGGTGCGAACTCTGGCAACGGCAGCGTTGGCAGCCCCCCCCGGCCTCAGGGGAGCCGAATCCACAGGCTCCTCACCGGGAACTACGGTCCCCAATTCTGTGCCCTCGCTGCCAGAGTAGGCAGCATGGAGGACCAGCTCCGGGGCCTAGCGGTGGAGGTGGAGCGGTGGAGGAAGGCGAACGAGGAGGCCCTAACTCAGGCCAGACGGGCCCAAATGTTGTCCCCCCCAAGGGACCCCCCAGAGCAACCACAAGTCGCGGCGGAGGCCCTCGCGGAGGTGAAGGAGGAGCTCAAAGAGCTCCGTAACATCCTCACCTCACACAAAAAAAAAGGCCCTCAGAACGCCCCAGGCTGCCTCGAGGGAGGAAACGAGGGAGGACATAATAGAGGCCACCAAACCCCTCATGAACCTCATAAGGAACATGAGGGAGGATCTGGCGGAGGTTAGGGATCTCGCCGTGACGGAGGCCCCTGGCAATACCACCATGGGCCTGGGGGCGGAACTGGCGGCGACGGAGACCCGAGCCATTGTGGGGGAGGCGGTAGCCCCTATCACCAGAGTTCTAGAGGAACTAAGGGTCGGGGCAGAAAAGACTGGCGGAGCAGGTGCAGACCTACGCCGCCGCTCTCAAGAAGCCCGCCTCCCCCAAAGGCGCCGAGACGAGCCTCCCCACTCCCCCTACCCGAACCAGCACAGCAGCAGCAAGGCCAGATGAGAGAAGACCCCTGTCGAAAACTGCCACGCCTAAGTTCGGCTTAGTGGTGGAGTCCCTCGATCCCCGACACTCTGGGGAAGACGTCGCCAAGACCCTAAAGACTAAGGTAGACGTAGTCTCCCTGGGGGTGGGCGTCGAGGGTCTCCGAAAAGTTAGAAACAGTAGGGTGGTGGTCAGCTGCGCAACGGAGGGGGACCTGCAGCAAGCTGGACAGGGCCATCAGGGGCGCGGGGGTGGGCCTTACGACGAAGGATGCGGTGGTGCGGGACCCCAGATCTGAAGCTGATAGGGGTGGCAAACGAGCACAGCGACGATAAGCTGAGCAAAGCCGTGGCCACCCAGAACGCGGCTCTGCTGGGGTCCATTAAGGAGGGAGAGCGTACCGTCCGGGTGATCCGCCGGATAAAGGGAAGAACCCCGGCGGTCACCAACGTTGTGGTCGAGGTGGGACCGCAAGTGTGGAAGGCTTTGGTGGGGCAAAGCATCCGCCTAGGGTACCAAAAGGTACCCGCAGTGGACCAATCCCCGGTAGCCCAGTGCTACCGATGCCTGGGATTTGGCCACATGGCACGCGATTGTCCCGCCACTGGCCTCACTTGCGGCTACTGCGCGGGTGACCACGATACCAGGCGGTGCGACCGTAGGGACGGGCCTCCCTCATGCACGAACTGCGGGGAAACAGGCCACCCCGCATACTCCCAGGATTGTCCAGTCTGGTGCAAGTGGGACCGGATAGCAAGGGCTTCGGTCCGGTACTGCTAAGGTCCCACTAACAGGACAATCCAGGGAGGGGGGTGCACCTCCCCCCGAAAGCATCCGAGTCGCGCAGGCCAACCTGGGCCGGGGATACGCGGCCACGAAAGACTTAGTGGAGGCCGCAAAGCGGGAGGGGATAAAGCTTCTTATCCTCCAGGAGCCCTACGCCGGGTCCCGCCACAAACTGGACCTAGGAGGCCTCAGAGTGGTCCAGGACACCACCGGAGATGCCCCACCCAAGTCGGCACTGGTGCTCCTGGATAACGAGGCCACCCTTACGGTCCACCCGACCACCGTTTCCAAGAATATCGTCGGAGCTGTGGTGGGATCGCCGGCGTAAGCTTGGCCTTGGTGGGGGTGTACCTGGAGAAAGACGGGGACATCGGGGAGGATCTAGTCAGGATCACCCAATGTCTCCGGGTTCTGGATTCACCCCTTGCCTTGGTAGCCGGCGATGTTAATGCCAAGAGCCCCTGGTGGGGCTGCGATGGCGGGGATCGGCGCGGGGCCCTCCTGGCGGACTTCGTGGCCGGGGCCGGCCTACAGGTGGCCAACATCGGCACCACCCCCACCTTCTCTGCCCGGCGTCAGGGTCGCGACTATAATAGTATAGTGGACGTGACACTGACGTCGGAGCGCCTGACTCCGCTGGTGGATGGCTGGAGAGTCGATCCGCGGCTGACGGACCTATCGGACCACCGGCCAATCAGGTTTGAGCTCTCCCTGGGAGCTAGGGACCGGGCTCGACCTAACCCCACCACCCGCCGATATGACACCCGAAAGGCTGACTGGACAGCATTTGATGAGAGGCTGGCAGCAGCCCTAGCGGAAAGGGGTGTCACCCGGGTGAGCCTGGATGAGGCGGAAAGCGCGGAGGGCCTGGACCGCGAGGTCGAGTCCCTCACGGACGCCATTACGGAGGCTTGCTCGGCCATCCCTCGCCTCAAACGGGTAACAAAACAGCGGGCGGCAAAATGGTGGACGCCGGAACTGGCCGAAGCGAAAAAAGAGGTCAACCGTCTGCGCAATAAGATTAGAGCCGCCGCACCGGACCGCAAAGAGAGCGCAGCCAGAAACTACCAACAGGCCAGAAATAGGTACAAGGACCTCATCCAGAGTTCCATCCGCGACAGCTGGCGGAAGTTCTGTGGGGAGCAGGACGGGGGGACCCTCTGGCAGGGGGTATACAAAATAATCAAGAACTGCGGGGAGCACAGGGGAGACCAGCTGCTGAAGAATCCCCAGACTGGAGTGGTGCTCCCCCCCAGGAATCTGCGGACCTCCTGGCAGAGACTTTTTACCCCCCCGACCTGCCCTCCACAGACACAGAAGCCCAAGCGGAGCTAAGGGCCAAAGTAGGCGAGGCCGTAGCCGCCATAAGGAGCGCTCCCCCGCAACCATATGCCCCTTTCACTCACGACGAGGTGGAGAGCGTCGTAAAAGGCATGAACCCGAAGAAGGCCCCTGGGGAGGATGGGTTCACCTCCGATATTGTCAGCAGGGTCTACAGGAAGCACCCGGAGATTTTGCTGAGCACTATGAACGATTAAAATCATCCCTAAACCGGGGAAGGATGATTACGCCGCCCCCAAGTCATACCGTCCCATAGGCTTGCTCCCTGTGCTCGGCAAAGTCCTGGAGAAGCTGTTCTCCAACAGACTCCTGTGGACCCTGGGGAGTAGGGACCTCCTAAACCCGAGGCAGTATGGGTTCATGCCTCAGAGGAGCACAGAAGACGCCCTCTACGACGCTCTCCAGCTCATCGAGGGGGCCCTGGCCAGGAGGAGGATGGTGGCGGTCATTTCCCTAGACATCGAGGGCGCATTCGACAATGCCTGGTGGCCAGGCATTGTCCAGCTCCTCGTTGAGAAGGGAATTGACCGCCACACCGTAGGGCTGGTTGACAGCTATCTTTCGGACAGGAAGATAGTTGTCAACTACGCGGGCGCGAGATCAGAGAGACCCACCACAAAGGGCTGCATTCAGGGGTCCACGTGTGGGCCCCTGTTATGGAACCTGCAGCTAGACCCTTTGTTGGTGGAGGCTGAGAACCTCAGCGCCCATGTCCAAGCCTTTGCGGATGACATCCTCATCCTCGCCGAGGGGAGTAGCGCGGGGGAGGTGGAGCGGGCGGCGGATGAGGCCCTTAGGTGCGTCTCGGCGTGGGGGAGGAAGGCGAAGATGAGGTTTGCGGCCCACAAGACGCAGGCCATCCTGGTAACAAAGAAGCTAAAGTTCGATGTTCCCAGGATGGCCTTAGACGGCGTCCCAATCCAGATGGGTGAGTCCCTTAAAATACTGGGGCTCACCGTGGACCGCAACCTGTCCTTCGTCCCCCACGTCGAGGCGGCCTACAAAAAGGCCATTAGCCTCTACGGCAGGGTGGCCCGTACGGCGTCGGCTGGATGGGGCCTAAACTCGGGGGTGCTAAAAACTATTTATAAGTCGGTCATTGAACCAGTCGTTTTGTATGCCGCCACTGTGTGGGGGAGTCGGGCCGGTAGGGCGGCGATCAGGACCAGACTGGATAAAACCACCCGACACTTCGGGATCCTGATCGCCAAAGCCCACCGGACAATATAATAATAATAATTCTCACAACATCTCATAGGTTGACCTGATTCCGTACTAAGTAGCTGAAGCACTTGTGTTACAGATATCAGACAACAGAGGAACACAAATATATACTTAAATACATATATTACACCCAGACACTGAACAAACACAAGTGTTCATCGTACGAATATTTGTCCAGGGTGGGGATCGAACCCACGACCTTTGGCGTAAGAGGCAGGGTCACTACCAATTGCGCCATCCGGTCAGACGTCCCTCACTGCAGTGGCCGCCCTCGCGGGGATTATCCCCCTTGACCTCAGAGCCATAGAACAGCTTCAGCTGTGTGAGGGCAAGAGAGGTAGACCCCTGGACGAACTCCCCGGTAGGCCGATGGAGGTAAGGATAAGCCCCTCCCTCCTTCGGCACCCCGCGGAGAGGGGGTCCATTGCCTTCGATCTCATCCACGATGAGGGGGAGCTCACCAAGCTCCCCCCAGAGCTGCAGCAGATGTATACTGTCGGCAGCAAGATCGAAGGCAAAGTGGGCGGGGCGGTCACTGTCTGGGAGGGGGGCAGAGAGGTGGGGAAGACAAAGATCCCCCTCGCCTCCTACTGCAGCGTATACCAAGCCGAGTTATTCGCCATTTTGGAAGCGCTCAGGCTGGCTGCAGGTAGGAAGGCGTGGCACAGGGCCTCTATCATAAGCGACTCTAGATCGTCGCTAGAGGCCCTAGCGGACCCAGCCTCTCTGCACCCCTTGGTGGCTAAAATAAAAGAGTCCCTCACAGACCTGGAAAAAAAGGGGGGCAAAATCCACTTCTACTGGATAAAGGCCCACGCGGACATCGTGGGCAATGAGAGGGCGGACGAACTCGCAAAAGAAGCCGCCCTCAAGTCCAAAACTGCCCCCCGCTACGACCGGTTCCCCCTATCGCTGGCGCGCAGGAAAATCAGGGAGAGCACAGTGGAAATTTGGCAGGATAGATACTAGACGTCCGAGACAGGGGCGGTAACACGCATGTTCCTGCCCGATGTCAAACAGGCCAGCAAAATGCTGGGGGGGTGGACCGGCCATGGCGGATTCAGGGCCTACCTGCATAGGTTTAAACTAGCCGACTCCCCGCACTGCATTTGCGACGACGAGACCGAGGAGACCTTGGAGCATGTGCTTTTCGAGTGCCCCAGGTTCTCTTCCCTCAGACTCGACTGCGAGTGCAGGGTGGGGACTCGGCTGGACCCCTCAACGGTGGCAGGGGTATTAACCGACCAGAAATGCAGGGAGGCCTTCATGGACTATGGCCTCCAAGTAGTGAGAGCTGTGTCCAGTGGTGTCCGGGACCGCGCGCCCGTACGGTTGGGCATTCACATCCACTGGCGACGGTTGGCGTTTCGCGAAGTATGATTCTGACGAGAAGAAGTATGCTGGAAATGGTAGATACTTCCTGTTCACGAGAGAGACAAAAGTGAGACAGGGGCGGTAACACGCATGTTCCTGCCCGATGTCAAACAAGCCAGCAAAATGCTGGGGGGGTGGACCGGCTGTTAACGCCAAATACCGTTAGCCGGCCGGCCCCCTCCCCACCGCGCGCTCGGCCGCTCTCTCGCCTCTTCACAGCGCGTAGGACACACGTACATTAGCAAATTTGTAATTGTATTATTCAAGAAGTACATCAAATTTAAACAATTCGTGTCCAACGTTATTTATCTCCCGTCTCTGCACCCGTACGAAGCCTCCTTGTGACCAGCTGGACCTTCACCCGGATTTACAAGAACTTTCGACCGTTGGACCAAAGGAAGACACCCAGAGGGTAGCAGATTTCGGGCGTGGCGGAGTCGCAAAATCAAGATTCAAGAATTGCAGTCGGCATCATCGCACCCTTGGTCATTGGCATTAAGAGGCCAAGCGTTACGTGCCTGTGTTGACGAATTATTCGTGAATTATACCAAGACGGTTGGAGAACAAAAAAGGCTAACTGTGAGTTCGTTCCATGATACCCTTCTTTGTACCACCCTCTTTATACCCTCATACATTTTTCACATTACGCATTTAATTGCATTTCAATATTTCCTTTAAATTCTATCTTTAATATTAATTTACGCATTTCTCCATATCTTTCCACTAAAAACTAAATCTTTCTAATTTGTAAGTTTCTCTTATAAAGCCCCAAACACGTACTTAAAAACCGTGTTTCTTAATTGCTTTAAAAATACATTAAATATTAAAATAATTTAATTATCACTTTCCAGTTCCGTGCCCCATGCAAGTGCCGTTATCTGCATGACCGCTCGTCATCGCCGCTAGCTATAGCTGCCTACCTACGCTTTACAGTGTACGCGCGGTCAGCTGATTGCACTTTTCATCTTCGCTGCACATTACGCCTTTAAGTATTCGTTCTATTGTCATTGCATTTTAAAATCACGAACATTAAAATCATAATTTTATTTTCCAACTAATAATTTCATCTTTTCTTTACAGTTGCTACTCTTAATTTACTTCACCTACCCCCTCTTATTTTCTAAAAATGTCGAAGCTTGCCGAGTTAAAAAGAAAGCGTAGCTCATATAAATCGAAGTTAACTCAATTTAAATCGTATGTTACATTAATTTCTTCATGCGAAAAACCGAGTCAAATACAACTTAGTGATCTTAATGTTAGATTGTCTAAAATTGAGGAGTGGTATGGTGAATTTGACGCGTTACAGATTGAAATAGAAAGTTGTATGGACATTTCAGAGAGTGACTGTGAGAAGGAGTACCAGTATCGCGAGTTGTTCGAGGTTGAGTACTTTGCAACCGTCGGCAGCGCGCGCGAGTTGGTAAGCAGGTTCACCTCTGCGCAGCCCTGCAGGGACGACGGCGGGTCAACCTCATCAGCATCAGGTACTGTTCTTACAGCTGATAAAACACAGACTTTAAAGTTACCTGTAATTCAACTACCTACCTTTTCTGGTAATTTTGAGGATTGGTTACGATTTCATGACACTTTCATTTCACTTATTCATCTAAATGATAGCATACCTAAAATCAGTAAATTTCATTATTTACATTCGTCATTAAAGGACAAAGCAGCAAATGTAATAGGCTCATTAGACTTTTCCGCAGCCAACTATGACATTGCGTGGCAATTGTTGTGTGAACGATATCACAACAATAAGGTCTTAATTAATAATCATATTCAAGCTTTGTTTGATATAGAACCCATACTAAAGGAGTCAGCTGTTTCATTACGTTACTTAAACGATAATTTGAATAAAAACCTTAGAGCTCTTGAGACCCTTAACGTTAGTACGCGGAATTGGGATACTTTGCTTATTCATATGGTTTCCAGCAAACTCGACAATATAACTAATAGAAAATGGAAAGAATACACAAGTAATTTTGAAAAACTACCTGATTTAGAACAATTCATAAAATTCATTAAAGATCGCGCTTGTTTACTGGAGACTATACACATGACGCACAGTAAACGTCGACACAGTGAACCAACTCCGACTGGGTCACGTCCGCGCGTCTTTGTAGCAAACACGGAAAATAATCGTTCTTCGTTTGCGTGTCCATCATGCAAACAACAACACGCTATTTACCAGTGTCCAAAATTTAAATCTTTATCCATACATTCTAGAATAAATAGGGTAAAACAACTAAAGCTTTGCCTAAATTGTTTGCGTCATGGACACGATGTAAATAAATGTAGGTTCGGTCCGTGTAGGATTTGTTCCAAGTGGCATAACACACTGTTGCACACTGAGGAGGTGGCAAGCAATGAACCCAAAGGGCTTGCACCTCCGACTTTTGAAGAGGATAAATGCGTAATGCTGGCAGCACAAGAGGTTCAAAATGACACTTCAGATATGAGGGAAGTTGTGCTGTCATCTATACATGACACTTGTGTCCTGCTTTCCACAGTACTCGTACATGTTTTCGGTACTGATGGTACATGCTATACTGTTCGCGCTTTACTGGATAATGGTAGCACGTCTAACTTTATCACAGAAAGTTTACGGCAAAAATTAAATATTCCATTGCATGACACTTCGACGTCAGTCGAAGGGTTAAGTCGCGAGTCAATTAGAATAAACAAACGAACTGTTGTTTCCATTAAATCGCGAACAGAAAAATATTCAATGAACATTGATTGTTTTGTTTTACCAAAAATTACGCAGAAGCTGCCAGCCACTAAGTTTGATATAAAAATGTTAAATATACCTGAAAATATCACATTAGCTGATCCTACGTTCAATATACCTACTAATATTGATATGTTGCTGAGTGCTGACGTATTTTGGAATGTGCTTGGTAACGAACGCATTCCATTAGGCAAAAATAAGCCGATTCTTAGTAACACCAAATTCGGCTGGTTAGTTTCAGGTTCAATGCCCTTTAGGAGGGTAGATACAACTCAATATCCGCACAGTAATACAGTCCATTGCAATTTCGTTCATGATATCGAACTTCAAAATAAATTAGATAAATTCTTTGAGTTAGAATCCGTACCCTCGCCTCGCTCAACAACAAAACAAGAAAATGATTGCGAGTTGCATTTTACTTCTACAATGACACGTCAAAGTGATGGTCGTTTTATTGTACAAATACCTTTGAAACAATCACCAGATACATTAGGTGAATCTTATGAACAAGCATTTCAAAGATTTCAATCTTTAGAACGAAAGTTCGCACGTTTTCCATTATTTAAAGAAAAATATTGCGATTTTATGCAAGAGTACATTGACCTGGGTCACATGTCTTTAAACACAAGTTCTAATACTGATGATCTCTCATACATACTTCCGCATCACGGCGTTCTAAAGGAATCTAGTCTTTCAACGAAGCTTAGGGTTGTATTTGACGGATCGGCCAAAACCACATCAGGTGTATCTTTTAACAATATTCAGAATATAGGGCCGACTGTACAAGACGATCTGATTAGTATTTTAATTCGTTTTCGCCAGCATAAATACGTTGTTACATCTGATTGCGAGAAAATGTATCGTTGCGTCTTGGTTGCAGAACATCAAAGATGTTTGCAACAGATACTTTGGCGTTCTGACCCAAGTCATCAACTCAAAACATACAAACTTAATACCGTGACCTACGGCACAGCGTCGGCCCCATACTTAGCTACTCGTTGCTTGGTGCAGTTGGGTCAAGAATGTTTAGATCCAAATGTACGCGAAACTATTATACATGACTGTTATGTTGACGATTATATAAGTGGGCACGATTCAAAATCAACCCTAAAAAACATAATAAAGGGTGTGATAACGCAGCTTAAAAAGGGTCAATTTTACTTAAGAAAATGGCGATCTAATTGCCCAGATATTTTAATGGACATCAAGGGTGACAAAGACAATGACAATTTGCTCAAGTTAGTAAATGATGATGACGCAAAAACGCTAGGCTTGCTATGGTCTAGTAAATCTGATACACTACTGTTCTCTGTTGATATTGATTCATTTCAGAACAGATTGAGCAAACGGTCAGTCTTGTCTACGATAGGTCAAATATTTGACCCTTTAGGACTTGTAAATCCCTGCATTTTACAAGGTAAAATCATATTACAAAAGCTTTGGGCTGCTAAAGTCTCATGGGAGGATCCACTGCCTCCAAAACTCGCAACTGATTGGTTAATATTCTTAAAGTCTCTTTCACTATTAAATGAAATTAGAATACCACGTCATATATTATCAAGTTCGTATACATTCATTGAAATTCATGCATTTAGTGACGCATCCCTACACGCTTACAGTGCATGCATATACATACGATCTATATCAGCTGATGGTGATATTAAGGTACATTTAATGATGTCTAAAAGCAAAGTTGCGCCTTTAAAAGGTATGACAACGCCTCGTTTAGAATTAAGTGGAGCGTTGTTGGCAATCAGATTGGCACACAAGGTCCAAACTTCATTAAGGTTAAAGGTAGACCGGTCTATATACTGGTGCGATTCTACAATAGTGCTAGGTTGGATCCGGGCACCCAGATCAACTTTAAAAACATTCGTACTCAATAGGATCAATGAAATCACAGATTTCACTGAGCCAGAAGCTTGGCGGTATGTACCTACTAATTTAAATCCCGCAGATATAGGTTCTAGAGGATGTAATGCAAGACAATTGCAATCTTCCAGTCTTTGGTTCTCTGGTCCATCATTCTTAACGCAGAATGAATCATCATGGCCCATGCAACCAAAGCATACAGTCTCCCCGCTACCTGAAACCAAGGTAGAATGTAATTTTGCCACTGAACAACATAACTACACATCTAAATATTCAAATTTTAGCAAATTGCAAAGAATTACAGCATACCTATTACGTTTTATACATAACTGTCGTAATCCAGCTACGCGATTTAATGGTCACTTGACAGTGACAGAGTTAAATTTAGCTACACAAGCATTATGTAGAATCATTCAATTAGATGCCTTTACAAAAGAACATAAGATTTTGCAAAATAATAAGCATCTCCCTAGTAAATCGAAACTATTAAATTTAAATCCATTTATGTCAAATAAATATTAAATTATAATACGAGTTGGCGGTAGACTTTCTAATTCTAACTACGATTATGACACAAAACACCCAATCTTGCTGCACTCATCACATTATATCACTAAATTATTAGTTGAACATTATCATATCCTGCTTATGCATGCTGGCCCTCAATTAATGTTGTCCACCTTAAGACATAAATTTTGGATAATTGGTGGTCGTAATATTGTAAGAAAGATAACACATGAATGTCACAAATGTTGCAGGTTTGCGGGAAAGACTAATCAGCCTATTATGGCTAACCTGCCAAAGGAACGACTTCATAGCCAATTCCCTTTTTTTAACACAGCAGTAGATTATGCTGGTCCTATACTAATTGCAAATAAAACAGGTAGAGGATGTAAATTAATAAAGTCATATATTTGTGTATTTGTCTGCTTAGCTGTAAGGGCAGTACATCTGGAGCTGGTGACTGACCTAAGTACCGAAACATTTTTAGCTGCTTTGAGCAGATTTGTGGCCCGCAGAGGTAAGCCTGTCTATATCTATTCAGATAAAATGGTACTAATTTCGTAGGAGCTAACAATGAGCTTTCTAAATTTTTAAAAACCAAATGTAATGACATTAGTTCGAAAACGGCGGAGCAGTCTATAACGTTTAAATTCTCCCCAGCATATAGCCCGCACTTTAACGGCCTAGCTGAAAGTTCTGTAAAATCTGTAAAGCACCATTTAAATCGTGTTCTTTCACTGGCCCACTTAACCTACGAAGAAATGAACACTGTCCTTGTAGGTATTGAGGGAATTCTAAACTCTCGTCCCTTAACTTCCTTATCATCAGATCCGAATGATCTTATTCCACTTACCCCATCTCATTTTCTGATTGGACGAACGATCACAATGTTGCCTCAATCACCGATTGACATGAAAGAAACAACCAGAATTCACGCATTGCCTCGCTACCAAAGAGCCCAACTCCTCACACAACATTTCTGGAATCGTTATTATCTGGAATACATCTCTAATTTGCAGAAACGAAACAAATGGCACCACAGCACTGGAAGGAGCCTGCAACTCGGAGATCTAGTGGTGATCAAAGAGGATCGACTGCCACCTAACCGATGGCTGCTTGGCCGCATCTCCAAACTACATCCTGGCTGCGATGGCATCGCACGCGTCGCGGAAGTGACCACGTCGACGGGCATTTTGAGAAGAGCTTACAATAGGCTCTGCCTGCTGCCCACACAGGACACCTTGGACCTGAACGCTCCAACCCGGGGAGCCTGTTAACGCCAAATACCGTTAGCCGGCCGGCCCCCTCCCCACCGCGCGCTCGGCCGCTCACTCGCCTCTTCACAGCGCGTAGGACACACGTACATTAGCAAATTTGTAATTGTATTATTCAAGAAGTACATCAAATTTAAACAATTCGTGTCCAACGTTATTTATCTCCCGTCTCTGCACCCGTACGAAGCCTCCTTGTGACCACCGGCCATGGCGGATTCAGGGCCTACCTGCATAGGTTTAAACTAGCCGACTCCCCGCACTGCATTTGCGACGACGAGACCGAAGAGACCTTGGAGCATGTGCTTTTCGAGTGCCCCAGGTACTCTTCCCTCAGACTCGACTGTGAGTGCAGGGTGGGGACTCGGCTGGACCCCTCAACGGTGGCAGGGGTATTAACCGACCAGAAATGCAGGGAGGCCTTCATGGACTATGGCCTCCAAGTAGTGAGAGCTGTGTCCAGTGGTGTCCGGGACCGCGCGCCCGTACGGTTGGGCATTCACATTCACTGGCGACGGTTGGCGTTTCGCGAAGTATGATTCTGACGAGAAGAAGTATGCTGGAAATGGTAGATACTTCCTGTTCACGAGAGAGACAAAAGTGCTACTGACCGAGGACATCGCCGAGAACTTAAGAAAAATAGATATCCTGGAGGTCAGGATGCCAAAAATCACCTGTATATAAGTATCAGAGAATCCCTCAACAAGTGGTAGAGTCTGTGCCTTCTGATCGGGGTGTCGGCAGAAGTGAAAACGGATGGATGACAACATAATTATTCTTTGAATACATTGGTAATGTCTTCCATCCATACCTCATTAAGGAAGGAATAACTCTGCCCATAATATATTTCCTTGATGGTCACAAAACGCATTTGACTTATGAGGTGAGTAAACTATGTTCCTAGCTACGAATAGAACTTATTGCGTTGTACCCTAATGCCACCCTAATCTTACAGCCAGCAGATGTAGCCGTGTTTCGGCCAGTAAAAGCAGCTTGGAAAGCATCTACTAGAGAATACCAGGGCAAGCCATAACAAAAACAAATTTTGCCCAAGTTCTCGATGTAGCCCGTCAAAAGTCAATTAAGTCACACTTCAAAATTCGACACTTCAATATGGATTCAGGGCATGTGGTTTGGTTCCTTTTAATCCTGATGCCATCGATTTAACTAAATGTGTCCCCTGCAAAGAGCGAGCTGCTGATGGCATTAATGTCTCAAATGATGAGACCATAACATTTTCTAATTTTTTGGAATTGATTGGGCCCAGTAAAGCTTCGGACTTGCGAGAGTGTAAAAATGCCGATCACATGGATGAAAATTTTCAGATACTCCACAAAATATAAAACATTTTTGGTATACTAAAAAGACCCCCTCCAAAACCAACCAGTGACATACAAGTGACTTTAAAAAACCTCTGGAGTGCAAACATCAACATCCGATTTGCCAGACATTGCGAATGAAAGTGATTCACTATCTCCAACTATTCTCCAGAACTACGGAATTTTACCCGTTGAAGACTGCACTTTCACAGAATTTGCCCCTCTGCCAATGGAGGAAACTACTCAAGCTTGCCCAAAGTCAAAGATATAAATCTTTGAAGACATTTTGATACTGAGGCTATCAGACTTTAATTCAAGCCTCTGCCCCATAACAGGGCATCTGACTAAGTCTTGGCCAAATAGTGAACCCGAAAATAATAATGAAACGGAAGAATTTAGTCTATGCCCTGTAACAGGAGAGGTACTAACGACATGGCGATCAAACAAACTTCACCAAATCGTGCAGAATACGCCGATAAAGGAACCCAGAAAGAATACGTCGGCTAACCTAGAACAACATGCAGGGCAGACTTTGCCACAATTGTCTGAAATAAGTCCGGCTTTTAAAGTACCCAACTCGGATCTTAGTTCCTACCTCAAGTTACCTAAAACACCGGAAAGAAAAGGTAAACGGGAAGTAAAAAGAATGCTGTTTGCTATAACGTCAGCAAAATATAAGGCTATATATAAAGAACAAATAGAATTAAAGGCAAAAGAGACATTAAAAAAAGAACAGAGAAAAAGACTGCGGGAAGAAACTAAAGAGAACAAAGAAAAAAGCAAAACAGGAAAGCTTGAAGGAAAACCGAAAAAGAAAATTGCGAGTACCACGACAAATGCGTGTAAAATTTGTTTAAAGGCAACTAAAGGCGGGTCCAGACATGTGTCATTTGCCCGATCCGATCACCGTATCCGTATCGTCGACGCGTATCTTGATCGCATATGTGGACGGGTAATGATATACGTATCATGATACGGGATCTCGATACGCCGTTATGATACGGCCCGTCCCATGTCGTGTCGGTTTTTGTCCGATCATCAAAGGTGATACTGATACGCACGTGGGTCAGTCTGGACGCGTCACTCGCGACGCTCGGTCGGTTGCACGTGCGCGTCATTTTCAGTCCTTGCCGTGAAGTAAAAACAATGAATTGGAACAATGAAAATGTTATTAAATTTATCGAGGCCTATAAAGAAAAGCAAGTATTATGGGACCCCAGCCACAAAAGCTATTACAACAGGAATCTGAAGCAGGAGGCCTGGGATGAACTCTCCGTCGAAATGGAGTGTCCAGTTGGCGAATTGAAGAAAAAGATGGATTATTTGTTGGCTGCCCTTCGCCGTGAAAAATCAAAAATCGCTAAAACCAGCACAACAGGAAAAGGTAAGTAGATACTGCTAGTGCGTGCAAAATCTATGCCGGTTTGTGAAGTTCGCACAAGTCGCCCGCCCTCCCCTCCCCGGTCGGCGAACAGAGTGGCATTATTTTGCACGCACTCTACTCGTACCCGTTCATGAAAACTCAATTAATATTTTATTATTATTCCTCTTTATTTATCTTTAATCTTAGATTAGGCTTTTTACTATATGGATATAAAAGTAAAATACATATTAAATGAAATTACAAAACATAAACACATTATAAAAAAATGTTATTATTATTTTTAATTTAACTACACACTAATACCAGAAAAAGCCAGAAATTAAAAACTTTACTCTGAATGTGATGGGATTAGAATAGTTATACTTATTTCTATATCGTAGTAGTAGTCATTGCATAATTTTAAATTATAGGAGCTGATGAAGTATACCAGTCTTCTTGGTTCGCTTTCAAATATTTGCAATTTCTGATGGACAGAAACAAGCCTCGCCCGAGAATTAATACTGTGAGTATCTTCAGCACAACCACATTTATTACATTTAACTTTAATTATTTTGATTCAAAAAAAAAAAAAAAAAATATTAGGAGACACCATGTGGCTGCCGCGGCGGCATATGCTACGGCCTTTAAGTCTAATTCATATGATCTTGCCATGATAATTTTCCGACTGTACAGCAATATTCAGCAATTTTATCCCTCATTACCTGGGCCGACAAAGAAGGTCTGCGTGGGGTATTCGTGATAGGCAATAATGAAGTTATATCGTTATTTTCGAGACGCCATCTTCCCATTGTTACTGACCCTTTTACTTCACTATCAATACTACCTGGTGGTGCATAAATTTTAGCAGAATTAGTACTTTTTATTAAGAAGTTGTGAAGATGACATATTGTCATCACAATCAGTTGTGCCGTTTCAGGTTGGAGTAGCATTGGCTTTCGTAGTACTCTAAAAACACTAGCTGAAATGCCAAAAGCATTTTCAACCACTCGTCGAGCTCTTGATAATCGATAATTAAATGTTTTTTTTAATGATCCTTTAGGATGTACACCTGGATATGGCTTCATAATATGGATACCTAACGGGAATGCACTGTCTGCTACAAAATAGTATGGTATAATGCTATTCGTTCCTTCTAATAGTTTCGGAGATGGAAGATTTAATGAGTTGTTTGAAATTTTTTCCTTGAGAATGGAATCATTAAATACACCTCCATCGGAAATTCTCCCTTGACTCCCTACATCGACAAATATAAATTTATATGAAGCATCAACTAAAGCGAACATAACAATACTAAAAAATTGTTTATAATTATAAAACTCCGATCCGCTATTGAAAGGTGCCTGCAACATGATGTGTTTCCCGTCCATAGCACCAACCACGTGTGGAAGATCCCAACAGTTTTGAAACTCGGAACTAATTTCCTCCCATTCTTGATGCGATGTAGGCATCTGTAACAAATATATTATAATTATTTTATTTTGCTTGCAGGAAGGCCAAGACCGCGCTTTGAAGGATAATACATCTGAAAATGAGGAAAATGACGACATAGGTGAAGATCATGATCAGTCACAAGATAAACAACCCTGTTCCACCGCGAGCACTGAATCGGACAAAACAACCAATAATGCAAAGAATTCATCAAAATCGCAATTCAAATCTCCACTTCCGAAAAAGAGAAAATACGTCGCGAACCAGAACCCAATGTTGCAATCGGCATTTGATTTGCTGACATCATCAGCTTCGGCTGCTAAAGCGGTAGCTACTGCTTCGACTGCACCTGCTACTGGATTAGACCAGTATCAGCTATACGCTAATTATTTGGCAGGCAAATTTAGGGGTTATTCCAAGCAAACCTACATGACTGTGGAACATCAAATAAACAACATCCTATATAACGCTGATTGTGGACAATATGAATATCAGCGCGGGTACTCCACTCCGGCATCTACATATCCCATGGCTGAGACTACAACTCCACAAATGTCTGTAAATTCTTCTTATTCAAACAGAGCACAAAGTTTAACCCCGTACATGACTGAAAATCAAGCACATTCTCCAGTGACTCAAGTGGATGATTCATCAATGGAATCCGAAGATTCTTTTCGTGATTTGATCCATGACATCAATTATTAGTAATAAACAATAATTGTTTATAATCTTATAAATAATTGATGACATGGATCAATAATTATTTATATAATAAAAAATATCCTACCTTGATGTTGTCTTTTAATGCCTCCACGATAGCTTGACAGGTCTCTGGCACTATAACACTTATCGATTGTTTCGAAACCCTGAATAAATATTGTAGGCTTGTATAGGAATCTCCGCTGGCTAAAAATCTCAAAGTGATACTTAATCTTTCTTCAACAGAAATTGCTTTCCTGTATGTAGTATCCGTTTTTTTAATTTTGTGGCCAATCAAATTTATCAAATATTCGAAGTCACTAGGTGCCATACGGGTGAAGTTTTTGTATTTACCACTTATGTGTTGAAATCTTAGGTCTCTCATCAAAGCTCTTCCTCCAAGTCTGTTTCTGTTTCTAAATAATTCCGTTTGCCACCATCGTCTCTGTTTTGGTTTTGAGGTTAGAATGTTGTGAATGACAATAAAACAGGCACATGAAATTGCTAAATTCTCGTACATTTCAACCAACTGCGACGACATGTTTGATCGAGAGCAGAAATTGAACTGGGCAATTTGATATGCGATCATGACTATTGCGAAGATACGGATACGGAGCAAATTGGAGGCGTCCACAACTTGATACGGGGCTTGATACAATACGCAGATACGGATACGGTGATCGGATACGGTGATAGGGTCGGTCAAATGATCATGTCTGGACCCGGCTTAATACACACAATCGAGTTGTGTGTGACATGTGTTCAGACATATTTCACGTAAAATATACATTTTACGTGAAATATGTCTGTGATACCCCAGCGAAACACAGAATTCACGTTCCACAAGATATAACCAAATTCGTATGCCATTCCTGTTATAAAGAAGACGATGGAGAATATGAAGAGTATTTTGAACCAAAAAGTGACGACGACATATCTAACAGTGACACACACAGCAAGAGACAGTGATTTTTTTGTTTAATGAGATGTCAAAGAAAAAATATTAATTCATGAATATTCCTATTTCACCAAATAAAGCCTTGTTAGATTTTATTTTTATGAGAGAAAAAATTCTATTGTGAAAATTAGTTTAATGGACAACATTTCAAAATTGCTAAGCTCTGAAACAAAAAATACCAATTCTTTGTTTACTTTTCCGCTGCTCGAATATATATTTATTAATTTTTTATATTGCTTATTTACTGAGAAAAAAATTAAAAACTAAAAAACGTAAGATGACGTCATCGGACGGCAGAATGTAAAATATTTCTTTGCTTAGCACATTATAGTTTTAAATTTACGAAATGCCAAACCCATGACATGTAACTGTCAAAAAAAATGACAACTTGTCAACGTTGAATGTATGAATGACGTTGACAATGTTGACACTAGTATTATTTACCTTTGACAGTAGTACCTTTTTTTAATTAAAACAATGACAAGCAAAGGAATATCGCTGTATTCAGCCGTCCGATGACGTCATTTGGCGCTTACGTCTATTTAGAATATAAAGAATTTCAATAATTATTTTATGCATGAAAATGGCCAAATTTTGAAAAAAGAAAAAATATGGGTCTGTTCATTTTATGTCTATTTTCATATAAAAAAACAATATGGACATGTTAAAAATATGAAATGTTGTCCATTTACTAGTCCCTCAGGTAAATTACCTCATCGGTTTAATATTTTTGTTCAAATAGATCCCTATCTACACTTAAAATTTTTGATAAAGGCTTATTAGTGTGTTCAGGTATGCTGTCTAATCACTGTCGAATTTGTTTCCAATAACTGGGAATGCTGTCCAATCACTGTGATTTTTACTACATTTAGAAAAAAAAAAAAATTTAATTATCACACTCAGTCTATTAATCTAAAACAATATAAAATGGCAAGAAACACTCGTCAGTTTTATACAACACTATTCCGTTTCCGTTTGTCGAAAAAAATTATAGTTTAAAAATAAAAAGGAAAATTGTCCAATTACTAGTATTTAACCCTATTTTTGTTCATCTTTTACACTAACCGTACCATGTATCTAACCCCTTCAAAATTTATTTAGCATTTTTTTTTTTCTGTAGATAGGTAAGCATTTTTTTCCAAAAGAAGGTTATTGGCAAACTGTAGGCGCCTTCGTTCGATCATTAAGTAATATAATACTGTTGGCATTTTTGTTAACAATCAGTAGGGGAAAGGTGTACGAGATGATCCCTGGAGGTAAGATGATCCTTTTTGATTGCCAGATAACTACTGACGCTATCTGTTTTTTTTTTACTTTACTACGGTCTTCCCACTTCACTTTGACCACAGTCAATCGTAATAGCGGATTGAACAATTTTTTTTGTGTTTAAAACCAAATTTTTCGTGACGGTGATCTAAGGTAAGGGTGACTTTGAATTTATGTCAGATGTAATCTACGAGGTCTAATGCAAAACTGGCTATATCAAAATATTTGTTAAATGTCATATTTTGCTTTATTATGCCACGATTACTCTTGGCATTATTATAGGTTATGTTATTAAACACAATATAAAAAAACTAGTGTTGGGGTACGATGATCCAAAACGTAGTGTACAAGTTGTTCCGTGCGGATCATCTTGCACTATGGAGGGATCATCTTTAACCATTTGTATTTTAACTGATTATAGTTTTATATTTGGAGTATTTTATATTTGGTATTATTCGTAATATTTTGTCCACATTTCATATTCATATCGCGGAACTACTTATGGGGTTTAATTATGGATATATTTTTGTTGTAGATTATGCCTCGTAATTATAAAAGAAAAACTAATCGCGGCGAGTGGTCGGAGGACTCCATGATCAAAGCCCTAGATGCTGTCATAAATGGAATGCCATATAGAACAGCTAGTAAACAATTTGATGTTCCAGTCATGACATTAAAAAGGTGAGCTGAGGGCTCAAATATGGTTGCTGTTGGGGCAATCAAATATTTAGGAGAAAAAAAACAGTTTTTATACCAGAAAAGGAACTTGAGCTGGTAAAGCATATTAAAGATATGGAGACCTTCCAACGCGGAAAGATGTTTTATCGTTGGCATATCAACTTGCAGTAAAAAACAATATCTCTCACCCTTTCCAAAGAGAAAAAGCAGGGTATGATTGGTTGAGAGGATTCCGTCAGCGACATCCAGATATAATATCTAGATTAAGGTTAAACATATTTTTTGTTGCAATATTAAAGATATATTTCTTCAATCTTAGTTTTTTTTAATGCTTTTTGCCAAAATCTTACTGACATTCCTAAAACAAGGGCGTGTTGATCCCCAGGATCATCTTTCCCCTTGCGTAGGGACCATCTTGGACACCGGGGTGTACAAGATGATCCTTTCATAGAGTTTTAAAAAAGTGGCAAAATATAATAAAATAGCTTACAAATTAACAATTTTAAGTATGACAATATGTAGAATGATAAATTTACTAGATAATATCCTTTTAATTCGTACCTTAGTTAAGTATTGGATCAGTTACAACAATATTCCCTTAAGGGGATCAACTCGTACACCTTTCCCCTACATGTATGTGTAAGTATGATCCTTCGAAAGTTCCGTTAAGGTGTGTGTCCCGTTATGATCCGATGCGCCCCATTCCGCCGCGTTAGTCTAACTATTACTAACTAGTGGGTACTTGCGAAAAAAATTCCTACGTAGGTGGTGGGGCCGCCATTTTGCATTTGATTGCGAGTGATTTATTCGATCAGTATCGCTCCAGCGGCCCAACACAACAGACGCGTCGCGCTACGGTAGTGCCCGCCGACTTGTTTGTCTGCTTCCTTGGTGTGTCTTGCTGCATATTACTTACTCCACGCTCTTGTCCCGTCCTTCCGAGTGTTCTGTTTGGTAGTGACAGTGAAGTGGAAGCTAGGTCGGAAGAACGATGAGTCGCCAGTTAACGCTTTCCGATGTTCCCGGGCCACAATACTATCCCACAGGCGAAGTCGGAATGCGGCAGGCCCTGGAGGATATTCGAGTGAGCGTGGCCTACATGAAGACGATCTGGACGTGGCAAATTAATAATAATAATAATAATAATTCTCTCAACATCTCATACGTTCACCTGATTCCGTACTAAGTAGCTTAAGCACTTAAATTGAGATTATTGAGGCCCGCCTGCTTGAGGTGCTGGGGCCGTTGACTCCGGCCATGTGCTCATCGCCGGAGCCGTCACCCGCCGTGTCCCCGACGCCCCCCCCCCCCCCCCCCCCCCCCCGTCAGCCCTGCCAGTCCTCCAGGCCGTCGCTCTGGATCCCGCAGTCACCCCGACCTCACCTCCGCCCGCCGCCACCGCCCGCGCGTCCACGCTCGCACGGAGTCGATGCCCCCCCGGGGGCACGGGCACTGAGAGCTCCACCCGGAGCCAGGACTGCTGTCAGCGGCAGCATCACCAGCAGCAACAGCAGCGGCGGGCCGTCCTCCCGGTCCTCGTCCGCGTCGTCGACGTCCGGATCATCATCGTCCACGGGCGGGCCAAAGTGGAGTTAGATTAAAGAAATTAAAAAAAAAAACATCGAAACTTCACCTTTCTCAAGGATGTAAAGGTCAGCAGGCAGTCGCTTCTCAATGTAATTACCAGACGCACTAAATCCAGTTTCGTGATCAAAGCGGATCCCGAACCTCTAGGCACGACCGGGACAACGCTAGGAGGAGGATGATGATGAGGTTGAAAGGTTCCATCTCCGAAATTTCATCTAACGAAATGTTCTGTCGACGAAACGTTCATAGACGAAAAGTCCTATTGGTTAATCAGCCGTATGCGAATTGTTCTGTCCACGAAACGTCCATCGGAGAAAGGGCTGTCGGCGAAAATTTCTTAAGCGAAACGTCCTGTCAGCGATCTGTTCTGTGGAGAAACGGCTGTCAGTGAACGATGGCAGAATCAGAAAAGTGCTCCTGGCATAGAACGTTTCATAGATAATGACAATTATTGTGATTGTAATGAGGGGGAACCTGATGGTGTAAGAGTTTAAGTTTAATTTGAAGATTTAATAAATTTAATTAGCACAGACTGTCACCAAAAACACATTTGCTAAATGGTTTGCACCAAAAAAAAACATTTTTTCATGCTTCCAAACCAAAACGTTATATTTCACACAGGATGCACCAAAATCTTAGACCAAATTACGACATTTACAAGATTTACTTGCAAAGATTGTAATCAATATTTGATAATTTTGATTTTGTCGCAAAATTAAGAATGACATTCTGAGAATTAAATTTTATAAAGTAAAGTATTTTTTTTATTCCGTTTTTGTCAGTTATGTTAGTACTTAATTTTTAAAGAATCTTTTATGATTGAAATGTAACTTATTGGTGTGGAGCTCCATAGTTGTCGTATCAAAAACCGATAAGTCTCAAGGAAGTTTAAGGGTATTTTCGCAAAATATTGCACCTTATTAAAATCGTTGTATCTAACTTCAATAAATTGTTTTTGTTTTATCATGTTATATTGGTTTATATTACATGAATATTCCTTACTAATTTCTTTGCCCCTATGATACAAAAGGTTTGTAGTAAGTTGTTCAGCAAAGTCTGCGCGCTAGCATGCTTCAATTCGACGTGCTTTCGTTCTACAAGACGTCTTACGATCGAATCTGCTCCTGAAAGAATTACGGGAAACTTGAAATTGTAATCTTTATTTCCAAGTGAGAATTTAGTCTTAAGTCGAATAATATCCTTCTCATCAACGAATGTTTGCATATTTTTATCAATGATCAAATTATCCTTCAGTCATCAGCGTACTCAAATTAGAGTATACCAAAGACACAATTAATTTATATATAGATTTGTACACGTGCTACTACCTTCCTTCGAGAATACAAAAAGTCTTTGTGGAATAAAGTATATCTAACTATCTATACTTAGTAATTTGTTGAATAGTTCTGACCCGTATATATCAATGAATCGTCCTAAACTTCCTAAACCTCTAATCTTCTCAGAAGAAGCCCATGAATTAAAATTCATCAAGAAAACGATTTTTTTGAATTTGTAGATGTCAATGTCGACTTCCAACATGAAGAAAACGCATCAATAAATACTAATGAATTTATGGAAAATAACGTTCTTACTCCGTGACATCACTACGGCAACAATAAAATAAAAACACATGATCACCGTCGTTACCCTATATACCCTTTACAGAACTGGCCAAATGAGACACTGCATGGATAATCCAGATGCGATGCACAACCGGTTGGAGCGAGCGAACAGTCTCCACGGACACATACACACTCACGTTCACTCTCACACACTCAAGCCCACACCCGCTACATACAACTTATCAGTATTTAATAATATCATATTCTTACTAACTTATTCATTTGTATTTTCGTATTGCCGACCATGCACAGGAGTACATGGTTCGTGGACTGATAAAAAATTAAAAAATGGCTACAGCTTACACATTTTCGGCAGCAGGTACAAGTGGGCAAGAAATTGTCAAACAAGTCAAAGAAAATGTAACAGCGTTACAACAAGCTGGATCTATTGTGGTTGCCACCATCTGCGACAAAGGAGCAGATAATAGACAGGCCATAAAATTGCTGACACAAGCAAACCCCGTGGGGAATTTCTGAGGGCAGGAAAAGAAACAAAAGAAAATATTATATTAATAAACAATGAAGAAATCGTCCTATTATATGATACTCCCCATCTTATTAAATGTATAAGAAATAACTTATTAACCTTTGAATTTTTTTTTAATGGAACGAAACACAGCCAAATGCTGCTGAAACCAACTTTTGCTGCTTTACAAGAAGAACTCTGGATACAAGGCAGTAAAATTTAAAGTTTATTTCTGTATTTTCAGATAAAAAGATTATACCACAAGACTGTAAAGAAACCGCCGACATTCTATTGTTTTTTGACAACTTGTTCGACTCCCTTAATGGGAGTTTTACCAAAAAAGAAAAACAGTTTGGGAACCCATTAAGTGGCCCTGTAACGCCGGGCTTAATTCACCATCAACAGTGGTTAGAGGCAAAACATGTGCTTGGAACTATGAAATTTATAAATGGGACCGCACCGGGAAAATTCAAAATGTCTCAACTTTAAATAATGTGGTATGGACACTCGGCGGTGTAGAAGTTTTATTAAAAAATATCGAAAAAGAATATAATGTCACTTCGGTCTGGATGCGGCATTTAAACCAAGATCCGTTAGACAACTTTTTTGGTATAATTAGGAGCCATAGACGCCAATGCCACGCCGGCGAATTTTTAAAGTGCATTCGTCACTATGTTAGTGAACAAAATGTCGAGTGTATACCATACCCCTGCTGGTTCAAATTGTAAGCAAGATGTGTGCCAAAACTTACATGCCTTCGTCGTTTCAAGTGAGGACACTGAACTTGCGGCGACCTCTGATATGGAATTTTTGCATGAAATATACAGTGGTGATGTTCTCGTGGCTCTTTACGGTGGATGCCATTGACAGGATGACCTTTAACGTTGTAGGTACGAAAATGCCCAACAAAATTATATATGAGACAAGTTTGAACAAGCATGCCGACGACACTATCACATTGGGTAACGTATCGATGACACTAAGGCAAATAAGGCAGTGCAGGGAGTATGAGCGCTTGTGTACACAAGTGTGCAGCTCAGAGTGACCAATTGCGATACGAAAGATGTAGTTCTATGACTATGTATCATAGTTGCGTATGGTCGCCGTTGCAATACGCGCTTTAAGGGAATTGGCGTTCTCAACGAGTTGTGCTTCAAAGCGGTAGAAACTTGCAATACGTTTGACAGTGCTAGAATAGAACATTGACGGTAGAACTGAAGAGCATATAGTAAAGGTAGGCCAGGATGCGTACGTAAGCGGCGGCATTTTTAAGATCACTGAACTGGATATACTGAGCCTTACATCAATAGGTTCTGTAGCCAAATGTGGGAAATTCACTTGGAGTAGGAAACAAAAGTTGCAACTAAAAGACTTTTGCGGCTAGTACGGAGAGCAACACATCGCAGATAGACCTGGCTTGCTTACGCATATAGGATATCAGACCATACGCTTACGAAAATGCTATATCATCTAAGCTGGAATACCACGCAAACAACTTCGAACCCACGCAATTCGGATACAGGGAATGCACAAAAGCAGAGGTAAATAGCGACGATGACAAATCTGCTGTAGTATGGCCGCTGTCGCCCGGTGCCCGACTTAATGTGTATCACGAACAGGAACTATGTAGATTCGGTTACGACCCAACTTCGCAGTGACATAGACTCTCTAGTCTTGGCTAATGTAGAAGTTGGTGATAAACATGCGTTCTAAGTTTATATTCTAACTATAACCGGCCAGGTGGATACTCTCCAACTATTGGTGACAAAATTTAAGACGATCGGTTCGGTAAACAACCAACTGACACAACGTCAAAAGAACGCCAGATCGGCCGAGAACATCGCCGCTGTAAGTGAGTGTTCAGGAGACACCAAGGCAGTCGATTTCTCGCCAGGCACAAGAACTCTGCCTTTCACAGTCTTCAACTTGGAGAATTTTGAACAGTTAAAACACAAAGACCCCACTGCCGCCTGGAATTCATTAAATCAAACTATAATAAGATACCTTAATAAGGAGTATTCTGAGCAAGGAATGAAGATTGATTCCGCAGAAACTTCCATTGATTTTTTCAATATTCAGGACTTAAAACACGAAATTACAGAGACAATTAAGAAATCCATCCAAGATAACCTAAAGGGGACATCCTCCAACTCAGATAAAGTAGAAACTAACTCTAACTTGCATCAGGACTTGGGCCTGCATCTGTACAACTGACCCAAGAGCTCAAAGTTATTGAGCATAGACAACGCCGTGTGTTCGCTGAATGGGCTTCGGCACGCTTGGAAGAGGACCCCGATTTTGGCTAGAAAATTATCACATTTTGGGATGAATGGTTTTGTTAATAAGCAAAATTGCCGTATATGGGATGACCACAACCCACATGAAGTTCACCAGGTGGCAATGCATCCACAAAAAGTTACTTGGTGCGGATTTTAGTCTGGTCCGTACATCTTCGAAAACGACGTTGGTGAGGCCATCAACGTCAATGGAGGGCGCTACAGGTCAATGTTAAACAATTTGTTTTGGCTTCATTTGAACAATATTGACGTAAACGACATGTGGTTCCAGCAACACTTGCTGGAACCTCAGCATGAACGGTTTGGGGATAGGGTGTTATCTCTCGCAGAAGTGACGTAAATTGGCTACCAAGATCGTGTGATTTGACTCCGCTAGACTTTTTCTTGTGGAGTTTTCTCAAGTCGCAGGTATAGGTTGGCATAGGCCAATAAGCCACAATCGACCATTGCCCTAAAAGCCAACATAACGCAGGCCATCGCTCAGATTCAGCCGGATCTATGCGACAGAGTTTTTAAAAATTGGACCTCTCGGATTCGTGGGGCTACAAAATGTATGTACTTTGTGGTGTCAGCGGATGCGCATACAAATTTGAGCCCGAAACTGGAGCAGAAAATAAAGTTGAGCCTGGTAAACCAGATCTGGGAGCTGCATCAAATGTTGTCAGACTTTCTCGTGAAATACCGCGAAATCAAAACTATCAATTTTATTTTGATAATTATTTTACATCATTGGGATTATTAATGTAACTAGCTAAGCCAGGCATTCTTAGTCTTGGGACAATACGACGTAATCGTATACCGGATTGCAAAATCCCCAATGATAAAGAAATCTCCAAAAATTACGAGGCTACTCAATTGAATATGTTGGCAGTGTTGAAGGAACAGATATTTCCACAGTTGCCTGGAAAGACAATGACAATAAAATAGTCACACTTGCTTCGAGTTTTGTGGGAGAATCATCTAAAGCTCAAGTTTCGAGGTATGATAAGGTTAACAAACGATATATAACTTTTGATCGACCACACATTGTAGGAGAAAATAACCGTCATAAAGGCGGTGTGATCGACAGCATAATGAGGAGATATAAGATCAAACTCCGAAGCAAAAGGTAGCAGGTCCGTATGTTTTACCATTTCTTCATGTCCATGTCCAATGCCTGGTTGTTGTATAAGCGAGTGTATAAAACCAAAAACATGCAAAAAAACATGTTGTCGTCTGCCGATTTCCGAGAAGAGGTTACTACGATATTGTGTAAGATCGGGTCAAAGGTAAATGTAACTCGGCGAAGTATTGAGCCAGAAACTCAAGCAAAAAAACGTTAAGGTCCACCTCAGTATATCCCTCCAGTAGCTGTACGGCAAGACCAAGTTGGACATTGGCCTGTATGGACTGAGAAGAGGATCCGGTGTAAGTTCCCTAAATGTGGCGGCGTAACACAAACCATGTGTGATAAGTGTGGCGTAGCGTTATGCTACAACAAACAAAATAATTGTTACAGGGCCTTCCATACATCTTAAAGAGAGTTTTTCACAATGTGACATAACTATCACACTCCCCTTTTTTTTCATTTTTATACCTTTTAAATAAAAAAAAATACGTGTATTTTTATTTATTAAAACCTACCATAAAATTTGCGTAGTTATAAATTTTACGAGGCTGAGTAATCATAATCATAATCTTTATCGCATAATGTGGTTACATAGGGTTAAACAATAAAATATAAAGTTCTCACATTACCCTGCAAGGGCACAGCAATTTCATACTTAATAAAAACTACAAAATATTATGTTCTTAAGGATTAAAGTTTTTTAGGAGTTATGAAGGGAGAATAAAAATTCCTTGCAATAATATTGACATTATTTATAACAATTGTTCACTTCCTTTACTGGCAGAGTAAAAGTGTTTAGGTGTTTATTTAGATCATAAGGTTACTTACAAATCACATAAACTATATCATAAAAAATTCATGTAAAGATTTGAATATTTTAAGATCACTAGCATGAGTATACGTATACATTTGGTAGATAGCGACTCGTAATAATACTTTCAATAAATGATGATTTACCAACATTCGTAGGTCCAGATAAATACAATTGTTTACGCTTATAACCAACGGTAGTAATAAATTTGTTCCACCACATAGCTACGTCCATAGTCCAATTATGATATGCAAACTCTACACGCGGAAAACTAATATTAACACAAGGAGACTTAATATCTATAAAGGCCTTTTCTAAAAACTTATAACAATTACGATGCTCAATTACAAAAGGATCATCATATCTAAATGTAGGGGTATTTTTCGCCCACAATCTAATTCTCATATTAAGATGCAACTCGGAAACTTTACAATTAAAATAAACATCACTATCCTCCTTAGAAATATACTTCAAGCAACTTTTTCTTGATTTACAAGCCTGTAAATCAAACCTGTCACAAAAAATCCTAATTTCACCATACTTAAAAGTACTATTAACAAAAGAAACTACATCAGCACGTAATGATTCCAATAAAACCGATTCCTTAAACTCTAAAAAACAATGCAAATGTCTACTTACTCTTAGAGAACCAATACTTTTCTCTAAACCTATACAATAAGTCAACAAACGTGGGCGAAAATACTCCACAATAAAATTACGCACACTATCACAAAAATACAAAATGTCCAATGTTACAAAAAAATAGAAGAAGGTCGCACAGACGTCTTGCGTTTACGAGAGCCTGGAGGAGAATGAGGAGCGTCGCTGACTTCGGCGCGCACATGTTCAATATCAACAAGACCCCCTGCTGCGTTCCCAGCGGACGCGGCTGTAAGGTGTTCTAGACAGCCGCGCTTGGGCGATGACGTAGCCATCTATAAATAGAACAATTTCAGTATGTGTTGCCAGTCGTCAAAAACAGGATTTCTGTGTGGTCATAAAAAAAAGCGTCGGGGTGGCCGCAAGGGCCACCCCTCCTAAACCTAACCTAACCACTGTTACTATTTAAATTTTTCAGGCAAAAAAAGTACTTATCAACAAAAGGGATTTTTTGCGTTAGCGGCGGGGTAGCCCTTCGGGCCACCCCCGCCAATTATTTAATAAAAAACAGGTTACAAAAAACATCATTTATTATGGATTTGAATCAATATTCAAAGAAGTAAATGTAAAATAAGCCTTATATCTAAGCGTATAATTAATTACATACTCATATACAGAATTATGATTAGACTTAATAGGCAAACCAGTTGTAATAAAACCAATATAACTAACACCAGAATGTGAACTATTAACAATATCTGGACTGAACATAGCCATTGCCAGTTCGTCGACTCTAATTTTAGAATTCAGTATGCTGGTTTCAATACGTTTCTTACAACGTGGATAATACGTCCATTTATATGACCGACCATTTTTCAAGGATACTCTTTTAATATTTTCATAATGAGAATCAATAACAGGTACACCAAATGAAGCATGATTAGCAGATATATAAAACATAACATCAAAAGAATCCTGATTAAATAGCGGATCTACACGCAAATCAGAGTATTCATTATTTGCCTTTTCTAACTTACCAATATCATAATATCTATTCAGTTCTATATTATCTATATGATACACTACTTTATTAAGAATTACCATACCATATTGGTTATGTATAAAAGTATTAAAATTCCTATTACCCACTCTCTTGGGAAGAGTATATGGTTAGTTCTTATTATGAAGGAATTTCGGTGCGCTCGAATCATAGCTTCTCAGTTTTTAAATATTTCTGATCTGTTTTAAATCTAGAATAAGGACCTAATTGGCTTCTATATGGGCACTGAAATTCAGCAAGGTTTGAAAATATCTTTTTGGAGAAAAATGCCTAAACATGAGCAAAATTCTCACTTTCCTGTGGGGCGATTTTACAAAATGCATGTTTTCTATCGAAATCATACGTAAAGTAAGTATATAAATCAAAAAGAATATATTTAATCACAGTAACAATTAATAACACTTTGCTAAAACGTTATAAGAAGTTGCGAGTCTCCCTAATTTTAATCGATTTTTCAGTATAGAATAGGGGCGACACGAATTGTGTATCACATTCCTGTCAGCTAAAAACATGTGAAGATTACCTATAAATTGAATAATGTGCGCTGTTGTCAGACTTCCAAGACAAAGTTCTTACTAAATCAAGGTCACTGTCGCTTAAAGTTTCGCGTAATAGCCAATCACGCAGTCGCCACGAAGATCTCGTCGAGAGCGTACGCGTTCGGGTCAGACAAATTCTCACTTGTATGGTATGTATTTACATTGACAATATTTGAATTTCT